>JAGFNQ010003971.1:246270-309577 GCA_024364735.1 Boesenbergia rotunda | reverse complement strand
TCAAACGATATAATCGAAATCATCGAATTTTAAAAATCGAATTAACCGAAATTCCGAATTATCCGAACCGAAATTAAAAAATCAGTTGGTTCGGTCGATTTATCCGAATTTTTGCTCACCCCTAGTCAACATTCTGTGCTGGGGACGCACATCCCCGGCCCGGAGCGAAAGGTTGCTGGTTTTCCCGGCCCTATGTACTCTGCTTGCACAAAATAGCTGGCTTTACCACTTTCTTCTTGGGGAAATGACCAATCCTCATGGGAAGAGACGCTTCATTGTTGGGCGTATACATTGTATAGTCTATCTCCGTCGATACATCTAAAATAGGGAAAACCTCCTTTGGCCAATATCCAAGATTTATAGCACCCATTGACAACCACCAGTTACCACTTTGAGGATCCTTCATCCATTCATTAACATGTTTAAATAATTAATTAATTGCTTGCTTGTAAAAATATAATCAATCTTGAAGTATGTAAATAATTAACACCTTTAATATTTGAAAGCTAAGTATTTTTGTATGCCTCCATACACTGAAAGGTCGGTGAAGGCAAAGGTCCCTGAGTTTTGATGAAAATATATTGATGGACCTAGGATATTTAAATTTCTCAAAATCGAATATCAATAGTTAAATTTGAGCTAGGAAATGGTATTTTTGGTGTCCAAACTTCTAATGATTATAAATTATGTTGCAATAGGAGATTTTTAGGTCTATTAGTGAGTTTTCACCAAAACCCACTGATGGACCTAGGATATTTGGATTTCTCAAAATCCAATATTAATAGTTAGAGTTGAGCTAAGAGATGATATTTTTGGTGTCCAAAGTTCTAATGATTATCAATTATGTTGCAATAGGAGATTTTTAGGTCTATTAGTGAGTTTTCACCAAAACCCATTTATGGACCTAGGATATTTGGATTTTTCAAAATTCAATATCAATAGTTAGAGTTGAGCTAGGAGATGGTATTTTTGGTGTCCAAACTTCTAATGATTATAAATTATGTTGCAATAAGAGTTTTCTAGGATGAATCGGTGGGTTTCGGTGAAAACTCACTGATTGACCTAGGATACTTGAATTTCTCCATACTTGATATCTCTATTTAAAATTTACTTAGGAGATATTATTTCTGATGTGCAAATTTAGTACCAATAATTTTCAGTTATGTTCTCCAACTGTATCAGTTGACACACAAAGATATATAAATATGACTGCATCTTGGGCACAATTAAAAGAAACTTCTCTTTCAACATGATTTCACAAATATAAAGAGATAATTTTTTATATTTGGTAATATAAATTAATATAATAAATAATATTTAATAGATATATTAATATATAAAAAACTTATCAAAACACATGATTTCAGATTCAAACGCAGGGCCTGAAGTCATCCTAGGAGGACCTGAATTCAAATAACTTCAGACCCTATAAATAATTAATTTAATAAATAATAATTAAATATAAAAAATACATTTTTAAAATAAATAATTTCAGTGCCCTTGGGCCTGAAGTCATCTGACTTCAGGCCCTCCTACCGTTTATTAAAAAGCCGAAACCTGAATGATTCTTCCAGCATTATGCGGTTGCTTGAGAATGATAGAGCAATAAATGCTTAAGATGTACTGTCTAGGTATTCTACGTTATTTGAAAGATAAACATTAGGATTATTTAGAAGAAGAAAAAATCTATCTTCAGATCAAACACTGAATATTTTGCTGGAAAAGAAAAAAATTGATTTGTAACTCTCCAATGACCATGCTTGCAATCATATGGTAGGAGGGCCTGAAGTCAGATGACTTCAGGACAAAAAATATCATCTTCTAGCTCAACTCTAATTAGAACTATTGATATTTTATTTAATTTACTTACATTTATCCAAGATTGTGTTCAGGCCCAACGATGGCCTGAACACAGATGTGTTCATGCCCTCTTAGCGTGACTTCAAACCCTGCGTTTTAATCTGAAATTACGTGTTTTAATAGATTTTTTTTATATATTAATATATTTGTTAAATATTTATTTATTAAATATTTATTTATTAAATATTTATTTATTAAATTACCTGAATTTTTATTTTTTTTTGTTTTTTTGTTGAGTTTGTGATTGTGTCATTTAATATTTTATCTTTAGAAGTTGGATTATAATGTTAAGTATAAAAAAATGAAGATAATTTTTTAGGTATATACGAAGTTTATATGATAAGATCTTAGCATATTATATATATATAATGGATTTAAAAAATAAATTTTCATTTTAAAACTTGCTTATTATTGGGTGGCTTGAGTTATTTGGTTTAAATAAAAAATTTGGTTCCAAAATCGAGAATTAAGCTTTCAACAAATTTTTATGGGCCAAATTAATATATAGCCATTATATTTGACTCTCTATTAAATTTTTTTTTGACCCATTAATATCTAACCACCAAATTATTATCGATCCCAATTAAAATAGTGTCCTAATAAACTTACTTTTTTAATTGATCATTGGGATGTATTTATGGGTTTACCATTTTGATGGGGTAGGTTACATAGGAGATGCCTAAATATCTCCTAAATATGACATACTTTTATAAATACAACTGTAAGACAAAATTTTATATATGTATCATTAAATCAATTGATTACTATATATATATATATATATATATATATATATATAAAGCCTTTATTTAGTAGATATTAACCTGTAATTTATTTTGATTTTAGAATTTTTATAATATAAATAGATAGACACATGAGAAGAAAGGAGCAAAATCATTTAATCATGGCGTCATTGTGCATGATTTACTTGATATTGCTCCTCTCTTTTTCTTTGTTCAATTGAAGGAAGAAACATTCCCTTGACCGAAGAAGAAGACCTGGAGTTACAGAAAGAACTCGAAAGCCTCAACAAACCCCCGGTCACAACACTGAAGGTATATCAGTCTTATTCATTTTGATTATATATTATTCGATATTGATGATATAAAATTTTGTCTTGTTAATGTTTACTTCAATTCTCTGCTGCAGTCCTTCACTGGAGATCTTTTTGACTGCGTAGAAATGCACAAACAACCTGCGTTCGATCATCCTGCTCTGAAAAATCATAAGCTACAAGTATTTAATTAAATACATGATTTAATTTCCTACACTAGCTAATTAACAAACATATTTACTTAATTTATATATGTGCATGTGTTTGCAGATGCGACCAAGTTTTCAAACGAAGAACAATGTGACTATGGATGAAAATTTTAGATTACTTTTAGATCAGGGCTTCAACGATACTTGTCCTCCAGGAACTGTTATCATTCGTCGAACTCGAAAAGAAGATCTAATCATGGCGAAAGAACTACCCAAATACTTCAAGAACTATGGCTCTAGATATCGTGTTCTTGATGCTTCCGGCCAGAATTATGTAAGTAACAAATATCATCACAAAGGTAGAGTTAATTCCAACAGTGAATTCCTTAATTACATTGGATGATAATCCTGTTTAATTTGTGAGTGCAGTATGCGATAGTGCAGAGCGTGAAAGATCGTTTCCATGGCTTTCAATCAAAGCTCACCACGTGGGCACTCCCCAATGTGAGGCCACTGCAGGCCTCTGCAAATCAAGTATGGATAATGGGAGACATCGATGGTCCTGATGGAAGCCTGAATGTTATTCAAACCGGATGGCACGTAAGTTGTTATACCCTGATATACATTCATATGCATCCATATTTCTCATAAAATCAATTTGTTGATTCTTGTCATTAATTTCTTTTTTATTATTATTATTTCAGGTTATTCCCAGGCTATATAAGGATACGCATACTCGTTTTTTCACTTTTTTTACCGTAAGTATATATATGTTCTAATTAAAACAACTAAACTACGTTTTTAAGTGTTTGAGTATATACCACACACGTGATAATGTGTATATCTATATATTCAGATCAACAATTACCAGACGGGATGCATGAACTTAAATTGCAAAGGGTTCGTACAAACTTCAGCAACACATGCACCTGGATTTGCCTTCACCGACCTTTCTGTGTACGGAGGCATACAAAAATACTTTAGCTTTCAAATACTAAAGGTGCTAATTATTTACATACTTGAAGATTAATGATTATATATTTGCAAGCAAGCAAGCAATTAATTAATTATTTAAACATGCATGTTAATATTGAATGGATGCAGGATCCTCAAAGTGGTAACTGGTGGTTGTCAATGGGTGCTATAAATCTTGGATATTGGCCAAAGGAGGTTTTACCTAGTTTAGATGTATCGACGGAGATAGACTTTGGAGGTTCAGTGTATTCGCCCAACGATGAAGCGTCTCCTCCCATGGGGAGTGGTCATTTTCCCCAAGAAGGAAGTGGTAAAGCCAGCTATTTTATGCAAGCAGAGTACATAGGGGAAAATCAGCAACCTTTCACTCCGGGCCAGGGATGGTCGACCCCAGCAGCGAATGCTGACAAATATTATAAAGTCATTGGAGATAATCCACCCAGCACTGGATATTTTTGGGATGTTTCTTATGGTGGACCGGGTGGGTTAGTTTTTGGATAGTTAATTATAGTATACTGAGTGGGTTGGAAATCTAAATAAAATTGTATGCTTGGAAGTCTAAATAAAGTTATATTGTTGGAATTCAAAATCAAAGTGTTTTGGTCTTCATCAAGTTAAGTTTGATTGAATTATACAGTGGTTAATTAAGTTATCACGATGATGAATTAAATTGTAAAGTACATTCATTTGATTAAAAAAAAGTAGTGGACTGTTTAGTGTAGGAAGATCCAAATTGTTGTTTGGACTTTCTTTTTTATCGCTATATAAGTCAAAGTTGTGGCTTGAAAAAATATATATAGTGAGAGAAAAAGTCATATTTCTTCATTAGATATATTCCTCCTCTAAATTATTAGATTTGCATGCTCTTCTATCCCCAAATATCATAAATTTTCCCTTTTCAATTGGTATCAAAGTGAGGTGAGGCTCAAGAAAAATGACATAAAAATGTTGATATTCTATTTCCGTTAGGGATGGAAATAGGCCAGCGACCTATCATGGGCTTGTGGCCTAACCTGTGTTTATGTCAATTTTAAAGTCTATTTTTCTTATCAGGTCAGACTCAGTCTCAATACAAAAACTACCAAGTATGACAGGCTGGCATGAGTCTGTTAAGGTTAGATATATACATATGTATATGTTTGTAAGCCTGACTTATTTTGAGGTTTGTATGATGCAAGATCTGTATGTTGCAAGGCTTATTAAGGTTGGTTTTCGGTTTGTTTAATGATTTAGCATGTTGGCTTGTTAGCCTATATAAAGTGTTCAAACTTACAGACTTTGTAAACAAGCTGCAGGCCAGGCCAAACTATTGAACAGACCAGACTTAGATCAAGAACAAAGCTTATAACATGCCACAATCCAGGCTCAGGTCATTTTGTTACTATACAGGCTTGACCTGTTAAGGTAAAAGTCTGGCCTGACCTATTTCTATCCCTAATTTCTATGTACTTTCAACGGAAAAAATTATGATTATTGGAACAGTATATTTGAAGTTTGGTTGAAAAGATAGTCGATTAAAAGATTATTGAGCCCAAAGATAAAGAAGCTCGAGTGATACTGGAAATAAAGTTTTAGTGGATAATCTGAAGGAAACTCATGCTCTTAATCAAATCAATTAATCTCGCAATGACAAAGTGGTGTACTAAAAAAATCTGCAAAGCAACAACATCAAAGAAAATTTGGGAAATTCTACCAAAAAGCTTATAAAGGTGATGAACATGTGAAGAATGTTCTATTGATTATTATTATGTGAGGGTAGAATAGTCTTTTTCTTATTACTTTTGTTGTTTGTTTATATCCCTTTTTAAATTGTAAATCCTAAGACTTTGTAATATAATTTGTTAGCCTTCTTCTGTGGCAATCTCTTTCTCTCCTACCATTTGTGCTATTTTTTACATTCTATTTGCATTCTTTCCTTTTTTTTTCATGTGGTATTAGAGCGAATCCATCTTGTTGCATACCAAGGAATAAAAGAATTTTATTTTTAAAATTCTTTGAGATTACTATAAAAAAATAATATTTTCTTGAGTTTCAATTGTTGGATTGCATTGAAAATTTAAGGAAACGTTCCTTACATCCAGTGTTATATTTTAAAAGGTGAATATCATATTTTAAACTTTAAGTCCATCTCATGATGAAAAAATATGACTATTGATTTTGATATATTGTTTTTAGTGTTATAATGACTAGTGTAAAAGATGATTCACTTCGAGTCTATAAGTGTGCAATTGAATGGACACAAGTAAGAATTTGGATCCTTTAATAATCAACTATCAATTAATTTGATGAAACTCAAAATTAAATTATGTTAATGTTATATTTTCTTTTCACATTGAAAATAATATTTTCAGCGTTTATTAGTAATTTTAACTTTTTATCTTTTTCAAAATTTAGTTTTAGGTATTGCATATGAATTTAGAATATTGTATATTGATTTGTTTGGAAATTTAATTTCTGGAAAAATTATGTCAAAAGTTTTATAGAATAAATCATATTATTATTGAATAATGCAGTTTTATAGAATAAATTTTATAGAGTAAATATTCATTTTATAAAATTTAAGCGTATTATAGACTATTACTTATTATATTTTGCAATTATATGTAATCAATTAATTTGATGATACATATTTTAAAAAAATTCTTACAATTGTATTTAGAAAATTATGTCATATTTAATATTAAAAAACATATACGAGTATATATTTAGTAGATACTAACCTTGCAACTATATTTTTGACACCAATGCTGGCATATAATATACATACATATATAAATATTATATCCACTACTACAATTAATTAGTCTTATATAAAATATTGCTTGTTATATTTTGTAATTATAAGCAATCAATCAATTAATTTGCTGATATGTACATAGAACTTTTTTTCTTTTATATATATATAGTTTTGTAAACTATTGCTTTTTTTTTTCTTTTGATGATATGTACATAGATATTAACAGTGCTCTGCGCATTCATTCGTGCCATACCGATTCAGACACTTGGATTTGTTTTTTTTTAAAATTTGATCTAGGTGAGAATACTTTTTTAAATCTTAAATTTTAAATACATTTAATATACCCCGTAAGGATCTAAATTTTTTTTTATCTTGAATACTATAACCCAAGAGAAAAATCTAAACCCTAGAGGAAAAATTTTATCGACTTTAACCCACTATTGTAAGTACCCTAAGGGAGTTTTGATGTGGTCAACCGAATCAAGATAGGTCCTTTTGTGTTTGATCCCTGTGTCTAAGTGTGCAGGAGCTTATGAGCGTAGGAAATCGAGCGGAAGACACAGCGGTAGAGAAGGATGGCACGGGAAGGGAGTCAACGGGCTCGGTGTGTCACGCCCCCAGAGGCACATGCTTCCTCGAAAATCGGGCAGCATCTCCCCTGTACGGCGGACAATATGAAGCAATAATACATAATATCTCACCAATATAGCTCAGCCACAAGCGGCTGGCATCACAATAATATATAAAAACACATCCACGCAGTTTATATTAGAATAAGTGATAATAGGTGGCTTGGCCACCATAAACATAAAGTGAAACTACAATCCAAAGAGAACACCAAAAAGACTCTGATAACGACAAAATCCGATAATGAATAAAATATAATTACAAGTACTGAAAACAAATAACTAAACTAAATACGAAAGATTAACTCAACTCGACACTGGGGACTGGCAACTGGATCCTCTCCTGGCTCCAAGAAATACTTCTACCTGCTATCTGAAACAACAAAAAGGAAAGCAGGGGTGGTGAATCCGGGCGGACTCTGCGAGTATATGAGTAGACAATAAGCATGACATAATAAGGATAACGGAGTAGAGAAATTAACAGTGTACAATCCATAAGAATTATAGAATTTACCTAATCATGCATAACCAATATAATACGACATAGTATAAAATCGAATAATAACTAAACAGGTGTAAAATGACACAATAACAATAAAGCCAAGATATAAATGTATGTCAATCATGTGCAACAACCATAGCTCATATAAGTGCATCAAACACAAGCAAATGCATAAAAGAAATATGTATGCACATGATGCAATGACATGTGTCACCCCTGACGCCAATCAAGCCGTCAACACATCCTATCTGTGTGACCGAGTGGGTAGGGCTGTGACAACTGTACCACTCCAACAACAAATACCACATAAGGTGGGGGTGAGTGGACAGGATGCTGGGGAGCCTACACTCCAAACCCCGGTACATCGGGGGAGTTACTACAGCTACAATATCCCTCGAAAAACAACGGTGAGGGTGAGTCACCAACAACTCATCCCTCTAAAAACAACAGTGAGGGTGTCACTGTTTGGCATAACAGTACAGATGCTCGCACTCTAACAACTACCACGACAACAAGTGGTTGAGTGAATCGAGCAACAATATGACTAACGACGGCTTAACCAAATGTAAACCCAACAGTCGTTAGTATGTAACGTGCAAGTATGGTGCATGCTATACGATACACAAACAACCGAAGAAAACAACGATGCAACAAATCCAACAAGTATACGATGCATCAATACAACCATCCAGAAATCGAAAACCAACGATTATGCACCTACACTACTAGGTAGGGTATTTCTAATGCCAAATAAACCTATCTGTGTTTAATGAACTTCTAAGTGCTCGCGTATAAGTGACACTTTACAGAACGGAAAACCAATAGAGAACTGTACAGATACGAATTTGGGAACACTCGAAGATCAACGAAGAATAAGTCTCAACGGCGATGTTTTAAATAACGACAAAGAACAAGGTCAAGCAACCTATCAGACATAATATAGACATGCTTTTAAGGTAAAGAAAACTACTCAAGTACAAAGGAGAAGTACCCGCCTTATAATTGTAGGACGTAAACGAACAGAACCTCCCACGATCGACAATGTGAGTCCAAAGTCAAGGTCCTGTATCAATGATAAAGTTTAGCTAATTATAAAGTTAACAACTTAGCTAAACAAAATACTAAACACAATTAGGATAAATCCTAATCATAACTTCCATTTAATTACATCTATTTAGTTAAATCCAATATAACTATGGGTTCCTTCCTAACCTAATTATCACTATCAGGTTATTGAGTTAATTCCCGAATTAACCCAAACCAACAATATAGAGTTTTCAAATAACACATACTAGCACATGATAGTCAACAACAGAGTTGATTAACTTCTAACAATGATTAATCAACATTATACAAAATATACCGCTAGTACTTATGTTAGCTTCATTGCTATTGATTTAATTCCCCCATAAATCTTCCTTCCAATCGGATTGTAACAGGAACTAAAACAAATAACACTAATAAGGTAGAGTTTGTTACCCTTGGCTTTCTTCATCAGTAGCTCATGGCTTTGGTAGCTGGCGATTGGATCGACACTGTTGAAGAGTGTCAATAGAGAAGATCCCAACGACTACGGCTCGGGGAAAACACAAGAGTGACGATACACAATGATGGATCGAGGCAAAGCCAACAGTTGAGAAACAAATAAAACATCAGAGGATATCACCGTAGCTATTAGCGCTGCCACTTCTCCTTCAAACACAGGAAACAAGCCCCGTTAAACCTAAGGAACAACCACCAAATCGCGTGGGAGATGGGGGTGGTGCGGCGCATGTTGGGGTCGTCGCTCCAACTGTTTGCGAGCAAGCGCTCCCGAGGCTGTTGTTTGGAAACGACAGGAAAAGCCAAGCAAAGGGCTCGCCAAAGGTGCTAGCTTAACGGGGGTCAAGTTGCAACGTTGGGGAGAGTATCGCTAGGGGAAAACCCAAGTAGACGACGATCATAGCCTCTATCTCTGTCTAGCTCTGGCACTGATTAGGTTGTCAGCGGCATTCAGGTGGCGCAAGGGAGGAGAGATGCCGACAACAAGAAGGTAGAGGGGCCGGCGCTCCATGGTTTCTTCGAGTGCGCGAAGAGGGAGAGGAGAAGAGTCAGCGATGGCGTGAGAGTCAGGAGTGGTTCGGTGATGAGGCTAGGGCACGATGAGATGAAGGGATCGGAAGAGGGGAGATGAGGGAGTTAATGAGGGAGTTAGGTTTAATAACTAAATTTTTGGCTTTTTGCAAACAACCCCTTCAAGCTTCCGTATTCCCAACAAGGCCCCTAAATTTTTTTTAAAATCCACCCCTAAAAATCAGTATTTAACACGGTGCATCCGAGGGACATAGAGGTTTGCGGAAGAGTACGTCAGTGGAGTGAAAAGGATGCGCACGACATCCGAGGGATGAGAAGCTGGGGAGAAGTATGCTCGAGGAGAAGGCCGGAGGAGGGTTCAGGTGAACCCAACTCTGAAAGGCCTGAGATTACCCAAGAAGACCCGTTGAAAGACTGGTCAGCAAAAAACTGACCAAAGTCAACTCAGGCGCCCCTATGCACTCGGGTGCCTGTTTCCTGGGCACCCCAGTGCATACAGGCGCCCGAGAAGCTAAAGTTCATCCTGAAGTAGCCGTTCGCGAACGTTGTGAAGCGTATAACCCTTGAGCCACGTGTCAGGCGTCCCTAAGCACTCGGGCGCCCGTATAAGGCTATGTCAGCGATCGGATAAAATTCATGGGGTCTATAAAATGACCCCCAGAACTCAGTTACATTCAATCAGTTCATTGTACACGAATTTGTTCTAAGTTTCCATAATCTTTTCTCTGAGTTATTCATTGTGCAAGAGGCTTCTCTGCTCACAAGAAGTATTCCGGAGATTGTGCCACATTTACCTTGAATTAACAACCACCCAGGTTACAACCATGTAACTCGTCCATGTCTCTTTTCTTTTGTGTAGTTATTTTGCTTATGCTATTATTTGTGATAACTAATCTTTATCTTTGTTTAAGAAAGAACAAAAGATTGTTTTATTTTTCAGGAGCAATTCACCCCTCACTTGCAGACTGCATGATCCCTAACAAGTGGTATCAAAGCCAGAACACTCCAGAAGGACTAACCGCCATCTGAAGCAATATACAAAATAGTCGGAGCGGTTATCTACCCGCCAAAGTTTGTGGGGGAGTTCGTTAGTTAGAAGTGAAAAATACAGCTATTTTTTAAAACTGACTTTGATTTATTACTAATTATGAAAAATGATTTTGAAGTTCTTAAAGACGCCGACAATAAAGATAAAGACGAAAGCCTATGGATAAAAAAGGAGCAAGTAGATTTTGTAGCAAACAGGAAAGCAAAATTCCATCTGTTAACCATACTACCTGAACAAGAAGTCAACCGAATCGAGACTTACCAATTAGTGAAGGAACTTTGAGAAACATTCCTGGAACTCCACGAAGGTACTTCTGAAACAAAGTTGGCAAAATAAGATCTGCTCGACAACCAACTCAGCTGTCACGCCCCGAGACCCTGGAGCCGCTGATCCAATAGGGAATCGGACAACACCTCCCCTGTCCGGCGGACAATTTACACAAACACATCGATACAAATAACACAACCACGCAGTTAAATGGCCTCAGGCCTCAAATCCATGCAGAAATAATAGTTATATGATTATAACTATCGTAAAACCAAAATACGAACTCACCTGAGCTGCCAGGGGGCAGGAACAAAACCAAAACCAAACGAAGTCCAACATAGGACTCAAAAGTACAATACTATCGAATAAAACATGAATACATGTTTGAAACATGGCAACGGAAGCAAAGTATATAACATAGGGTCCATAACCGTAAATCAAACACAAACTAAAACAAAGCAAAGCTCCGCTCGAGCTGGGGACTGGCGGCTAGGGCTCTCCTGGCTGGCATCAACCTGAAATAAAAATATATGGCAACGGGGTGAGTCCATAACTCAGCGAATACCCAACAGATATGCATAGAAAGTTATACTAACAATAAGAGTTCAGCTAATACAGTCTCATATCAACGGTAAGGAAAGACTAGTACTGAACATACTGAGGTAGATACATACCTGAATCCATCTAACCTGTAAAGAGGGTAATAAATACCAGTGGAATACCAATAGACATATAATCTCAGATAACAGTCTCCAGAATATGCATGTCAAACAAGTGCAGAAATCAAGTGCAGCAAACAATGCACGATGTAAAATATGCACATGGTGCAATGACATGTGTCACCCCTAGTCCCAGTCAGGATCATCGTCCGCGACGTCCACGTGGGTAGAGCTGTGACAACCTGTACGAACCCTGCCATCACTGCTCCTAAGTGACCGGGTGGACAGGATGCTGGTGGAGACTCCGCTCCTACCCCAAGCAATGGGGGAGTCAAGCTCTCATCTCCTCGTGGCTCAGTACGAGAAGGGACCCCTGGCTGCTACCACGCCCGCGCTCACCCTCCAAATAGTGGCCGAACGGAGCAATACAGGGCAAATGCGCACATCCTACGGTATCCACTAACCCATGAGTGGCCGTGTGCGCATATCATGTACCGGAAGACGATTAGGCTCAACCACAAGGGAGTCGCTGATCGCCGGCATACAACAATGCAAGGATGGTGTATGATAGATACACATACCTCCCTCCCCAAGTCCTCAGTATACTAAGTCTCAGTCTGAAATCATATAACAGGAAATACAGGTAACCTACAAGGTATACTGGCTGGAAACTACAGATCCCTCAAGGTCAAATGCAAGAATGCAAGAGGTACAACACGATCTCTAAGCATACATATAGATATGACAATACCTGAGACTGTATGGAACTACAACATAATAACTCAGGGATAAATCACATGTATCCAGAACAGGCATAATAACTCAGGGATAAATAACAAGTATCCAGAACAGGCATAATAAACAGGGATAACATATAATCTTACTGCTATCTATAACAGTCTATGCATAACAAAATGACAATATCAGACAGATAAGTCAAAGGGTACCCGCCTCCAAGAGTAGATGTCCGTATCAAATGAGATAGAACCACCCGTCGATAATCCAATCAAACTCCTGTATCATGGATTTATTTAATTAGCTATTACACATAAAGATAATTAGCTAATTACTCCCTAGACTGACTAGGGTTTACCCAATTGTCTTCTTTCATTTAATTACGTCTAATTAAATAACTTCGAATTCACAGAACTATCATTTGCTCTAATTAGACTAATTAGCTACAACGAAACTGATCTAATCCAATCAACTTACCACGTATCCTAGCTCCAATTGCAATTCGAGATCAAAATCAAATCTATTTCAAATTCCAAATCTGAAAACAGAGCTGTGATTCCACAGCGAATCAATGACAAGCACTCCTCAACCACATTGCCATTCAAATCAATCTCCAAGATTAAAACATAAAAGAATCGGAGCTTACCTAAGATTAGTCACGCACGGGGACTCTCATCCTCCCTGTTTGTCTGATCTATTGGAACAAGGCGACCACAGAATTCTCAGTTGAAGTCCTTCTTCTCCGATCGCTACCCCAACCCTAGATCGATGCTAGGAAGGGAGATGCTCTTGAGAATAGATAGCCGACGAGAAACTCACAGCTGAAGAGGAAGAACACCAAGAACACGATAACCCATAGGAACATCAAGCCATTACCAGGTCAGGAATGTTTTAGATCAAACTAACCTTAACTGATCAGATTCTCCAGCGAGGTGCTCAGTCAGTTGTGCCAATCCATTTCCCCTCTTCTAGGCTCTGATCGCCCACCCCAAATCCGGATAGCAAGTAGGATGACAAGGAGAAAGTAGAGGAACGATCGTCGGCCTGAGGTCTAGGCTGAGTAAGAGGATCGCCGGCTAGCTCACTCGCGTGTGGAGAAGGTGGAAGGAATCGAGCGACGGGGTGGCGTCGGCTAGGGCACGCGCGCGAAGGAGAAAAAGGGGGTGCGACTTTGGCTTCGATCGGGTAGGGAAGAGGAGTGCGGCGAAAACGCTGCCCTAACCGGCTCTTAAAGTGGCATTTTTGCATTTAAGTCCAACCAATTTCCTTCTAATCACAAAACCACCCCTAGGGTCTTAATTTCCAGCCCATTAGCCCCTTTTAGGTTTGGTTTTAAATCCTTCACATCCACTAAACCTCGTCTAGAAGCCCGGAAAATTCTAGGACCTTTCCGAAAAATTTTCCAGAGTGGAATAAACGTGTCGGATTTAACATCAGCAACCTTCGAATGAAAGAAGGAGAATCAATTACTCAGCTGCACACCAAAATCAAAGAACTGATCACGGGACTTAAGAACCTAAGAGAAACGGTAATAATTTGTGACACATAGAGGTATGCCTTAAACACATTCCTGAAGACCCTAGACTGGACATCCGTCATAGACGCATATTTTATCTCTAAGGATCTTGAGGAAAGTATCTTAGAGCAACTATTTTTGACATTAGAACTTCACAAATCTCGATGTGCAAGAAAGAGTAAGATAGACATCTGATGGTTGCGGCTTGGCAAGCTTCCTAAGCGAATACTTGGTTGTCCTTGAGAGACCTCTCCATGTCTACGGATTAAAAATTAATCCGAATGAAGACCCGTCTCCCAAACGACTATCTTGTCATCGTATCGATCGATTCGAATTACAAATTGGCCAATCTCAAAGATCGAGCCTTGTAATTCGCCTAACCGATCGACCTCGAAAAAGACGACGAGTGGATTGCCGATTTTTGTGTTTATTATCAGGGTCCAATTAATTAATTGTCAACAATAATTAACAACTAATTATGAACATGATAATTAATTAATCTACACTTGAAATGATAAGAAAACAAGGAGCCAAGGAAGAAATTTATATCTTCCTTTACCTCGTAGTCTTCTACCTTATGTCCCTTCCCTCTTGGACGTCGTGTAGGCGACGAGCTACCGAGAACCGGAATCACCAAGGCCTCCAATTAATCACCTTCTTCACTTGCCTAGCAAAACTCTAACCTAGGGTTTCACCGCCGGCTTCTTCACCTCTAACCCGTGTGCCGCCGACCCTCCAAGGTCACCCAAGGTCGCCGGCCACAAGTCCTCTAATCGGCAGAGGCAATGGATGATGAAGAAGTGGAAGAGGAAGGAAGAAAAAGACACTTCTTCTTCCCAAAAACCCGCCGCCGACCCTCTACTCTTCTCCCTTGCCGTCGGCGCTCTTGCGCCCTCCCTCCTCGCCGCCGACCACTTCCTGACCACCTCATGGTGGCTTCGGCCACAAGCTGTAACAGGAGAAGGTCCTCCCATCCTTGCGCCCCTCACCGAGAGAGAAGAAGAGATGAACAGGAAGAGGAAAGAAAACCTCTTCTTGTGTTGCCGCCGACGCCCTAGGAGAGAGAAGGAGAGGGAGAGGAGAGGAGAGAAAGACCAAGGGTTTAATGAATTGAATTTTAAGCCTTGGTTTCTTGATTCCATGGGATATATATAGGGTTAAGGTAGGGACCAAGAGGAGGAGTTGGGTCTTGGCCCACTAATGGATCCAAATCCAATCCATTAATGAAGATCCATTCCACTAAAGGATCTCCATTGAACTTCCTCACCAACCCCCATATTTTCATATGTGCTCCACCTATTATGAGTACATCCATCTTCCCGTGTTTAAGATATTGAATGTCCGTCGATTAATTTATATTTCTGACAATTTTAATTAATCAACTTCTAACTCCTTGACTAGTACCAGGAAAAAACATGTACTAATGAAAATTTGAAACACTTAGACATACTTAGAAAATTTTGAAGCACAAGAAATACTTGAAAACACTTGAAGTACTTTGAAATTTAACGGCACTTAGCCCTAAAAAAAATTGAAGTACTTAGAAATTTTTGCTTTACTTTTTGAAAAAGAGATAAACATTAAAAAAATTTCCTTTCTCTCTTTCTTTCTCTCCCCCTTAATGTGAAATTCTTTTCCTTATGTTTTAGACTATTTCTAATTGCAAATTGAAATACTTGAAAAGAGTTCTAAGTATAAACATACTGATAAGTTCAGTTTGACATGATATTTTGAAATAAAATTTTCTGGGTATCACAAAGGAGATTCTAAGTTAGAAAAACCTTAGGTTAAAGTGAAAATATTTTGAGAGCTTCTAAGATAAACTTTCTTTGAAAAAGGAGAAAAAGTTTAAGGAAGAATTTAATTTCTAATTTCACACTTTTTCTACTCTCCCCCTTGGCTATATATCAATAAAGAAATATATTTTGAAATAAGTTTTAAGAAAAAAAATTGTGTATCAGAGCCTATGAGTTTTGAAAATATAAAAGTACTTAGTATAACTCTCGAAAGCATTGCATCAACAAAACTCCACTTTGAAAGGTATTGTGCAAAAAAAAATTATATTTATAGACATTTTCACTTTGAACAAGATTGAATAAATTGATCTTTGAAACATGTTAGTATTGCACAAAAAATATTCGTACTTTGTAAACATTAGTGTCTTGAAAAGTATTAGTACTTTTGAAAACATTATATTTTGAAAAATATAAGTACTTTTAAACATAATATGTATTTTTGAAAAATATAAGTACTTTTGAAAGATAATATTTAAAAAAAATATTTTGAAAGCATAATACTTGACTTGGTTTATTTTTCAGTCTGGCACAATCCTAGGACGAATATTTTTTATCACTGTTGTCATTGATAAACGACAACACAGTCATAAACTGTTGTCGAATATAATAAAAGACAACGGTGAATTCGGTATACGACAACAGTTAAACACCGTTGTTAAAACTCATCTAAACGACAATAGTGAAAAAATTTTGTTTAAATCCAATGTTTCTGATGAGGTCAAACCTATTTGTCAAGAGGTCGAACCAATTTGTGAAGAGGTCGATGATGCTGAACTGCAGATTGTGGAAAAAGTAGTTGCTCTACAGGTATATAAGTCATTGTGGTTATAAATATTACTGAAATATAGAGTTAGTACTATCCAATGATGTGACTATTTTTTGTTTAGGGTAAACTTGTTATTTTGACATTGGATTCGAGCAATGAAATTGCTGTACATGGAACTGTTGTTGAGCTTGAAGGAGGTAATCAATTAATCCATGACCTTCCAATGCCTAAGGATTGTATGCGAGTGTCCATTGATGTGGCAATGCAAAAATCAGCACGTTTACCCTTTCCGATTCCTGATGAATGTGAAACTGTTGGTGATGCTATTGGAACACATGTAGCTTGGCCAATCCACTTGATAAAGCTACAACCCGAGGTACATCTAAGCTAATATTTCAATGTAAATATTCGTTAAATTATTTAGTATTGCGCCATCTAACAAGCTTATAATTACAATCTTTAGAAGCGTCAAATGAAGAAACCTACCCGTGCAGAGAAAAACCAGAAAGTTTCATCACGTGTGCCAAAATCGTTGCACATGTTATATTGTTATGCTAAGCATGCTATTGATAATGGAAAGAACTTGTCAATTGTTTTAGATCATGAGATATTTCAAGATGATTATGAACTGAATTTGCATATTGAGGACATCACTGCATTGTATCACTTGGAGCAAATTTTTAGAAATTGTGTGGTTATTTACATATTGTAAGTTGTTGATTTACCTTCAACTTTCTTTGTTCTTTTATTAATTTACTATAGAAGCTGTTAAATACCGAAATTCTAAGGGTTGAAAAGGAAACATTCGAAATCTAGGGGTCTAGTTGAAATTCTCCAAACATGGAGGGGCTTTCGGTAAAATTTGAAATTCTCCAAACATGGAGGGGCTTTCTGTAAAATTGCCAAAAAACAATTAAAAGCCCTAAAAAGCTTCCCCGAATCACTTTCTCCCATTTTCTTTCAGTTCTGCCCCACGCCGCGCGACAGCACACCCCAGCCCTAGCCGAACGTCGAACGCCGCACTCCTTGTTCTTCTCCTTCATCATCTTCTTCTTCTTCATTTCACTCGCCTGACGCCGCAAGTTCCTCTTCGTCGTTTTCTTCTCCTTTGCACAATTGTTGTCGCGCAGCTATGCCCTAGATCTTGTGATCGCCGGCCACAATCAGAGGTAAGCCTGGAAATTTGTCTCTGTTCTTCAGATTTTGTCTTCTTATTGGCTGAGTTTTAGGGTTGTGAGTTTTTCCTTGAGGATCAAAACAGGGAAGGAGAAGAGGGGTGTGTGTGGCTTGCGTCAAGTAAGAGTATAGATGAATGGTGATGTTGATCAGATTTGTAGATATAGATTTTGTCTTTTTGATCCCTGCCGGACTTCACAGTAGGTAAGATTTTTGTTAGGGTTTGGTTTTTGTTTTAGAAGGAGTTGGCTGCTGGATCTAAAGGTTGCAATTATAGTTTGTTTTGGTTTGAAGTTAAATTCTGTTTGGGTAGTTCCTGTAAATTCTAGGTTTTAGAGGGTTTTGCTTTAGGGTCTATGATAGATTCGTTGGAGTAGTTTCTAAATCTGAGTTGTTCCAAATTTATTCTTAGAACTGTTTTATGTGATGTATTGATGGGTTAGCTTAATTAATGGGTCAAAGAATATGGTTTAAATGGAGTAGAACCCAACATGATACGTTAGGGGATTTTGAGATTTAAAGTAAATACCTTAATATTGGATAATTAGGTTAAGAAGGGATCCGTTGTAAATTGTGAGTTATTTAGATAGAGGTTGTAATTAGGATTTGTTCTAATTGTGTTTAGTATTTTATTTAGCTAATTGGTTAATTTTATAATTAGCTAAACCTTATCGTTTATACAGGACCTTGACTTGGACTCACGTTGTCGATCGTGGGAGGTTCTGTTCGTATACGTTCTACATAAAAGGCGGGATACGTTCTACATAAAAGGCGGGTACTTCTCCTTTGTACTCGAGTAGTTCTTTTACCTTAAAGCATGACTAGTTTATGTCTTATAGATTGCTTGACCTTGTTCTTTGTCGTTATTTAAAACATCGCCGTTGAGACTTACTCTTCGTTGATCTTCGAGTATTCCAAATTCGTTTCTGTACAGTCCTCTGTTGATTTTCTGTTATGTAAAGTACCGTCTGTACGCGAGTACTTAGAAGTCCATTAAACACAGATAGGTTTATTTGCCATTAGAAATACCCTACCTAGTAGTGTAGGTGCATAATCGTTGGTTTGCGATTTCTAGATTGGTTGTATTGATGCATCGTATACTCGTTGGATTTTATTGCATCGTTGTTTCTCCGGTTGTTCGTGCATCGTATATCATGCACCATACTTGCACGTTGCATACTAACGACTGTTGACTTACATTTGGTTAAGTCGTCGTTAGTCATATTGTTGCTCGATTCACTCAACCACATGTTGTCATGGTAGTGGTTAGAGTGCGAGTGTTTATCCTGTCATGCCAGACAGTGACACCCTCACCGTTATTTTAGAGGGATGAGCTGTTGGTAGCTCACCCTCACCGTTGTTGTTTTTCGAGGGATATATATATTGTAGCTGTTGATAGCTCCCCCAATGTACCGGGGTCTGGAGTGTGTGCTCCCCAGCATCCTGTCCACTCAACCACGCCTTATGTGGTATTATTGTTGTTGTTGGTTATTGTTGTTGTTGGAGTGGTACAGTTGTCACAGCCCTACCCACTCGGTCACACAGATGGGATGTGTTGACGGCTTGACTGGCGTCAGGGGTGACACATGTCATTGCATCATGTGCATACGTATTTCTTTTATGCATTTGTTTGTGTTTGATGCACTTATATGAGCTATGATTGTTGCATATGTATGACATGCATGTCTATCTTGATATTATTGTTGTTGAGTTGTTCTATACCTGCTTAGTCGTTATTCGGTTTTATACCATGTCGTATTATTTTGGTTATGCATGATTAGGTAAATCTGATATTTCTTATGGACTGTACCTTTTGATTCTCTACTTCGTTATCTTATTTATGCCATGCTTATTTGTCTACTCATATACCCGCAGAGTCCACCCGGACTCACCACCCCTGCTTCCCTTTTTGTTGTTTCAGATAGCAGGTAGTGGTATTGCTTGGAGCCAGGAGATGATCCAGTTGTCAGTCCCTCAGTCCCTCAGTCCTTCCGTTTCACCGGGTTATTTTGGTTTGGAGTTATTTCAGAGTTGGTTCTCCGTAGTTTCTTTGTTTCCGCATTTTATATTATGTCTGGTATGGTCTTGACAAATTTGGTCACTTCTTGTTGATCGAGTTTATTCGTTGTGGAGTTTCTTATTAAGTTATGTTTTCTTTTATGTTTAAGGTGGCTGAGCCACCCGTTGTCTTTTATGTTAATATAAACTGCGTGGATGTATATTATACTTATTGTTGTGATGCCAGCCGCTTGTGGCTGAGCCATATTGGTGGAGATATTATGTATACTTGCCTTATATTGTCCGCCGTACAGGGGAGATGCTGCCCAATTTTGAGGAAGCATGTGCCTCTGGGGGCGTGACAGAAGCACTTACTGATTTTCTTGTAATTCATATGGTAGGCATCTTTATAAAAACTTGGTGAAAGAAAACAAGATTGAGAAATTCAGGTTTGAAAATCCGCATAGCATCCCATGCTTTAAAAAAATCACAGTGGACAAATTAGTTAAAACTGAGCAGTTGAACCAAAGGGCAAGTATTTTAGCTGAAAGGCTAGGTGGTGCATCACTTAATCAGTTGGTTTTGGTGCCAAGTTGTAACAGGTAATGGACTTCCTGAATATATTTTTTCAATTGCCATTTTTATTTGAATTGAATGCACTAATTTTGTGTACTTCTGTGTAGTTTCCATTGGACTCTCACTCTCATTAATCCTCATAAGGAGATTATTTACTTATTGGATTCCCAAGGTCCTCGCATTCGTGATAACGATTGGAAATATATTATGGAAATGTGAGTTTATATATGTTTTTTGTTAGTATGCATCTAAATTAGTCTTAAAACAATAGTTTATCAACTACTGTACCTAATGTATAATTGAAGGGCAATAAAATTGTTTAATTCGTTCCAAGGAAGAAAAGGAAGAAAACAAGTACAGTGGGAAGTGATTAAGGTATTTGTACTTCTATTTAAATCAAAAATTTTTATTGTGCCTGATCGGCCACCGGGGGCTCGGGAGCGTCCCCACGGGTTCACCCGTACCCGACGGCTTCACCGTATCACCTAGGGTTCACTGCACCCCCTGGGTTATAGTTTTGTTCGGGGGCGGCGGCTGAAGGCCGCCGTTCGTGTCGAGACCAATCAGCCACCAGGGGCTCAGGAGCATCCTGACGGGTTCACCCGTATCCCGACGGCTTCACCGTACCCCCTAGGGTTCACCGCACCTTCCTAGGTTATAGTTTTGTTCGGGTGCGGCGACCGAAGGCCACCGTTGGTGTCCGATCAACCACCGGGAGTTCGGGAGCGTCCGTGACCGATCAGCCTGCCTGATCGGTCACGGGACCGATCAAGCAAGTGCCTGATCGGTCACCATAACTGATCAGGCGCTCGGTCCGCACAGGTTCGCAGCGCGCGGTCCGCAGCATAGCATTCTTCTATACATGCATATATATATATATTTTGTAACTCAACAATTAAAATAGTAAAAAGTATAACCACAAAATAAAAAAAATACACAGTCTGCACCAATGGTCCTTAGGGTACCTATATATATATAAATTAAAATTTTATCTAATAAAATTTATTTAGGAAAATAATAATATAATTAATAGTTAATATGAAAATAAATTTATATGATTATATAGACTTTTTTAAAAAACTAAAAATTTAAAATGAATTTATATATTTATGTGAATTTTTATTATATTTTAGTATATTAAATTTTAAAATGATTATATTTTTAGAAAATGAATTTTATTTATCAAAATCTAAGTTCTAATAAGTTTCTATTACCATCGTAGTAGTACATGATCTTCTCTCACGCTCCTAATCCCTAAACCATCGTCGCCTTCTCTTCTTCTCGTGCTCGTCCCGTGAGCTAGCTGTCTGATCAGGCCATGCCGGAGCGCCTCCGACGTCACGATTCCTGAAGCCCGTAGTAACTCTCGTCCCACCTCTTCTGCACTCTGGCGCAGAAACTCAAGGATGCGCCACGCAATGTTGGCTCACGGAGTACCTCCACGCTGATCGTGTCATCGCCTTCCCCCATGCTGACTCCATCGTCTCGCTCGCGCGGACTTAAGCGCATCTTCCGTCGCCTCCTAGCTCACATACGTACGTACCATCCGTCAAAAGTATGACCTTTTTATTCCATAATTGAGGATGCCATTCATTTATTATTGTTATTAATTTATCTTCTTCTTCTTTTTTATAGGATGTCTCGTGAGATATGACAAATTAAATAAAAAAGGATTAATCAAGGGTATTACTTCAAAGAAATTTTGGGAGATTTTTAAGAATTTTTTCGGAATTAAAAATTGACCCGTGTGACATCATCAAGGGGAGAATTGGATTAATTACTCTTATGTTAATTAATCCTGATTTAACCCTAAGTATAAATACCTAAGTTGATTCTCTCTGAACTTAGATTCATTAATGGAAACGAAAGGAAAGAGAAGGGAGCGGAAGGAGGGGGAATTTCCTTACATTTCAAGTCGCAGTGTAAGAAAATAAATCAGTTAAGGGATAAGGAATGGTAAAAATATCTCTTCTTTTCCCTCATCCTGTTCCTTCACTTCGATCTTAAACGAGAGTGAAAGTTACCTTTTCATTACTTACACTTTCCTCACTTCCTCCCAAACATATCAAATTGTCGCCGCGAAGCTATCCAATAGCTGCTATAACGTATAGAAGCTATCTAGTTTCTACTACAATATATTTTGGATAAATTTAGGTTTAGGATTTAGGATCTTTTAATACTATTAGATTAAAATACTATTTACCAACTTGATCAAAATTATTTAAATTTTATCAAAATCATTTTAAAACAGTCATAGAAGTTATTGTATAGTACTACTACATATTATAGTAATTATTGAGCAGATTTTATAGGATATAAATTCTAAATCTTAAATTTTTCCTAAATATGTTATAATAGCTATTGGATATATTGTATACGTTGCAGTAATTATCCTAGCTACTATCCTAATGATGGGTGAAGGGGTATTTTTGAAATAAAATAATAGATGTAGCGTCCATTTTATTTTTTTGAAAAAAAAACTCCCATTAACATTAATCTTGGTCAGCCATATCCATGCTGATCATTTTAAATTGACTTAATAAAAGTAGTAACGCAATCAACTTGTAATTAATTATAATTATTTCAATTTAATTTCTTTTGTTTTTTTACATCACGTATTTAGCTTCTTCAATAAATCTTAGAGTGATTGAATCGATTTAATAGAAAAAAAATTTATTAGCCGAATAAATTAGAAAATACTCACTTAGATGACTCAACATTTTTTTTTTTTATGAATCAACCATTGAAACTAATGTTAGAGTAATAAATAAGATGAAATCATCATTTTAACCCTCCCTCTAAACAGTCTCATATGTTTAATTAAATTAAGCATCAACATCAATATTATTTGTTAAACATTATAATACTCATCACTTTATCAAAAAAAAAAAAATATGGAGCTCACATGTCATATAAACATGTTATTAACATATTCATTTTTTCGCATTCATTTTAACAATAACGCTCATTATTTATAGAATTCACATGCAATATACATATTATATTAATATATTTATTCTTTCACATTAATTTTAACATTAATATTTTTTTTTATTTTATATTAAATAAATATAATTTTAATTTTATTTACATAATTATTATTTAAAATAAATAATAATAATATTTTTAAATAGATTTATTACATAAAATATTTTTTTTCTTATTTATAAGTTTCATTTATTTAAAATTAATGTTAAATAATTTTGACATTAAAATTATTTTTAAAAAACTTTAACACGTCAAAAGTTGTTTGACAATTAAAAAAATAAAAAAAAAACGAAACTTTAACGCGTACTCTTAGGTTCATTTCCCAGATAGAATATATTATAAAATAAAATACCCAATTATTATTCCCATTTACGGCAAAGCCCGTATTGGAGAGAGCTATTCAAATTCATGATTTGGTAGAAAAAAAATATAGGGGGTTATAGGAAGAGGCAAGCTAAGCTTTTGGTATGAACTGGTTGGATAGTGGGCCATTGTATATCGGGGTGAGTAAAAATTCAGAAAAATCAAATTAACCGAACCGAACAGACTGAATTTTGAAATTTGTTTCGGTTAATTCGGGTTTCGGTTTTTTTCTCAAAATTCGGTTCGATTTTTGGTTAATTCAGTTCGGTTTTCGATTTTGAATTTTGTAATTCGGTTAAACCGAATAAGAATATTAATTTAATTATTTTTTATTTAAAAATATAATTAAATTAAATAAAATCTTGTTTTTTTTATTAAAATTGAATAAAATTTTAAAATTTCGATTAAATCGGTTAATTCGGTTTAACAGATATTTTATCGGTTCGGTTTTCTCGATTTTTATCAAGAAATTCGATCGGTTCGGTTATTTTGAAAAATATTGGTTTATTCAGTTTTCAGTCTATTCGGTTCGGTTTTAACCGAATATTCACCCCTAATTGTATAGAACTTGGCTGCAAATAACGAATTAAAATACTATGATAACTTGGTGGTAATACTCATGTACTAACTATCAGTCTATCCTGTGATGACCAAATGCTATGATAGTCGATTTTATGAATGGCGATGCGTGGAACACAAATAAGATCAGGAAATTTCTTTCAAACTCTATGGCTACAGAAATTACAGGCACCCCTTTACAATCTGGTTAAGCAGAATTAATAGCCATGCAAATAGGTCTGAAACTATGCATTGCAAATAATCTTTTCCCCATTTGGCTAGAATATGAAAAACGGGTTGTTTTAAAGGTCATCAACAATTCTAAAATTTGTTGAGATTTTCACAAAGTGATTCTTCCAATTCGTAGGATAATGAATACACATAAGGTGGAGTCGTCCCATGTGCATAGGGAGGCAAACAAAGCTGTCGACTATCTTGCTAATCAAGCTTTAAGCATTGAGGAAAATAGATTGTTGATGGAATTGGGTCCAGACAAAATGCTAACTGGGATTTGTAAGGGCGACAAAATGGGACTGCTCTATATTAGAATGCACTGAAATTTCCACTAACAAACACCTTATGGAAGTTGCACAATTCATATTGGTTGTCAATCAAAATAAAATATTGGGCATTGAGGTACAAGCACCAAGTGATATTCCAGTTGTCTTGTACATCTTTGGCTTCCGATTGGAATTGAAAGGACTGATCGATATTCAGGTTGATTCAACTGTTCTCTATTTGCTAGTTTTTTCCTATTATACTATGCTTTCTAACGAGAAAGTGTGTTTCTCTATTAGGGTGATCTCTATCGTTTTGGAAAGTGGATCAGTGGGGATGTTAGTTATCAGTGTTTGGGTTTTTTCGGGTTTCCCCACCTTGATGACTCAAAAGTGTACTTGGCATAAACCTATAAAAAGGAATGTTGGTTCCCTTGAGTTATTTTATCAGTTATGTGAATGGTTTTCTTTTAAGTTGCGGGTGGGTGGTTCACCTTTGCTTGGGACCAATCAATTGGAAAAATGTAGTTAGGAATGATGAATAGATCCACCGTATGAGATCTATCAAATCCGTAGCAAATGACTACAGTAAATGTACGGGATTGTAAGTCGGTTAGAGGAGGGGGTGAATATCTCGTCATCTAAATTCGTTGGTTCTTCCTATACTGTTAGTTACGTTAGCGAAAATGCAAACTAAGAAATTAGAAACAAGGCTAACACTTAACCTTTTACATGGTTCGGAGATTGCTTGCTACTACTCCACGGTGTGCCCTTGAGGTGGACGAACCCTTAATCCTTCGGTGGATTAATCCCCGACAATCTCAGGCTAAAACTTTCTCCTTCTCGGTGAAGAACAACCTCTCACAAAGTCTCTCTTCCCTTTACAAGATAAAAACTAGGATTGAGGAAGAAAGTAGACTTGGAAGCTTGAGCACTTAAGCAAGAAGGTCTTTTACAATGAACACAACTAACACTTTTCAAGTCTCAAGCTTCCCTTTAAATAGAGGAGACAACTGTTAACAAAACAGCTCATCCCTGACACCAGCCGACAACTATCAAGCCCAGTCGATTGGTGCTCAGCCAACGACTAGTTTCTGAACAGATCAGTCAGCTACCATCCAGACCAGTCGACTGATCTTGATATTTGAATCTTATAGAAAGTTCAATCGACTGATCTTGTTACACACTCACACTCATCCTTTCTGGAGTCGCCCTTTGAAGCTCTCTTCCTTTAGCTCTCGTCCCTCGTATGCATCCAAACCCTCGACTCGTCCCAATGTCATCCTTCGCATATGCCTTGAAGTTTGCTTCCCTCAGCTCCACTCTGTTGCTCCTCGTTCGGCGGTCCCTCAGATGTGTCATCCTTCACCGACTCAAAGACCCGAGCACAGGATGAGATTTCCCATATGTGTGTGTAAGTACCCTTGGTTGATTTTGCTGTGATCAACCGATTTAAGTTAGGTCCTGGTATGTTTAATCCCTCTGTTAAGTGTGCAGGAGCTAAGGTATGGAGGAAGTCGAGCGTAAGACGTAGCGAACGAGAAGGATTGTGTGGGGAAGTGAGCCGACGGGCTCGGTACAATCCGAGGGACGCGGAAACTGTGGAAGAGTACGCCGGTGGAGCGAGAAGGACGTGCGCGGTGTCCAAGGGACGAGAAGCCGGGAGAAAGGATGCTCGGGGGGCGAATGGCCAGAGTCGGGTTCGGGTGAGCCTAACTCCGGTTGTCCGGAAATCAACCAGAAGACGAAGAACCAAAAGACTGGTCAGTTTGACCATGTCAAACAAGGCGCTCAAAAAAAAAAGAATTTAATTACTGCTAAGAAGACTCGATCCCAAGACCTCAGTTAAGATATGTTGCTATGGTTACCACTTGAGATAGCTAATGATGACGACATGTAGCTGCTGATGTTACTACTTGAAGATTACAACAGCGAAGTCTAGAACAGAAGAAAAAATCTTAAAGGATAAAACCTTATCCTTTAATCAGATCCAATGGATGCAGTTTAATCCCATCCAAGATCAACCGTTCAGATTACATCCATGAATCAACGGCCAAGAGAAAATTCTTCAACAATCAACAATCCAGATTTATTCTCTTAGGTTATAAATAAGTTTAGAGTTTTAGCCTTTTCATTCATTCATTAATTCGTTCTTGTAAAACCTCTAAAAGTCTAGCGTGCTATTTTTGTAAGGTTTCTCCGTCACAAGGAGATTTTTATTGAGCATCCACTGCCTTGGAAGCAACGTTCTTAGTTGCGACCAAGTTTCTTTTTAAAAGACGAGTGCCTACACTTTTTGTAACGACCCGGAAAATTCTCTTAATATTTTCTTAAAATATTAAGCATGTCTAGATAATTTTCTGAGGAACCTAGAAATATTAATGCGAACTTTGGCCTAGAAAATCCATGTTTTCTCATTTAAATTGGGAAAAAGAGCACTAATGAGCCTTATATGGGCTTTTTAGTACCATAATTATTGGTGGATTTTAGGTGAAAATTTATATAAATATAAAGGGATTTTAATGAGAAATATTAACATAATTATGGGGGAATTTTTAAGGGATTTTCGAAAATACTAGGAAAATAAAAGAAAATAAGTGGGGAAAAAATTATGCATCTACCAAGGATTGAACCTTGGACCTCTTGTACAACCATGTATGCTCTAACCAACTCACCTAGCAAGGGAATGTTATGAGGGAATGAAGTGGATATTGGTTAAGGCTTAGAAGAAGATGAAGGGTCATGGAGAGACTCTTCATTTACCTCCTTAATGGGTTATAAAGAGGGGGGTTTGGGAGTTACCTCTTCTTTCCATCACTTGGCATTTTCTTCCTCCTCCTTCCCTCATCCTAGCCGAACACCACAAGGAGAGTTTCCCTTGGAAAAACTCCACAAGAAGGTCTCATCTCCAAGATCTAAGGGTTTCCCAAGGATACAAGGACAAGGGGGTTCAAGGGTCCAAAGATCTTACCATTTCCTTCTCTTTTAAGGTTTAAAAATCAAGATCAACCAAGGTAAGACTCCCTCACCTGTGGTATAATAGTTCCTTATGTTTTAGCATGATTTATTGGTTGGTTTTTGGGATTTGATGTTAATAGAAACAAGAAAAGCAAACCAAGAACCCTAGGATCTCCTATGGGTTTCGGCCACTAGAAGTGTAGGGTCAAAGATGATGCTAAAAATCTTTATAATGTTGTTTAATGTTCCCTTATGATGTTTAGAGATTAAATATAATTTTTGGAAATTTTTGGGGTACCCTAGAATACCCTAGGGTTGCGGCCAACATCAAGAACCCATGTGTAGGGTTGGGTTTAAGACCTCAAGTATATGTTTTAGGTATCATCATGATATAAGGGAGATGGAGGGTGTTTATGTGAATGTTTCACATGGCCTAGAGAGCCTATAGGTTTCGGCCAAGTACCCTAATAGGGTGGAAAGTTAGGACTTATTTCAAGTAAGAGCCCCAATGGCCCTATGGTAAGGTATGGTTGGTATTTAACAAGTGATTTGGGGTATTTAATGGAAATTTTTCCATACCCCCATGGCCTTGAAGTTTCGGCCATGAGTAAGATTAGGGCTAAAGGATTAGGGTTGGCCTTAAGTATGGAATCAAAGGGTTCCTATGGTCTAGTATATGTGTATGAGATGTTGTTTGGGAAGTTATGTAAAGGTTCATGGACCTAGGGTTCCTTGGGGGCTTTCGGCCAAGGACATAACCTAGGGCTAGGGTTGGGTTAAACCTACCAAGATGCTTGTGTATAGGTTACTAAGAGGTATGTTTACGTAAGATGGAAGAATTTTTATGTTAACCCAAACCATTAGTTTATATGTCATGAATTATATGATTAGGTCATAAATGTTTAAGACATGTGCCATGATCTATGAATGATATGAAGGTATGCCATGTTTATGAATAAATTTTATGTATGCCATGCTTTATGAATGATGTGTACATATGCCATGTTTAAGAATGAAAATGATGAATGAAGTTAAAGTTCATGCCTTCAAGACATAACGATGATGTTAAGTATGATGAATGAATGAATATGCTATGAATGATGATGAATGAGAAAGCATGTGAAAGCATTTTATTTTATTTTATGGGCTTGTACCGGACCTAAGTAAGGTCCACGGTTCTGGACTACCGATGAAGCTGTCCACGGTTTGGGACTACCGATGAAGCTGTCCTTACGGTTTGGGACTACCGATGAAGCTGTCCTTATCCTAGTAGGTCGAGATTAGCTAACTCGTATTTACTTAGGGATGCGCGCATATGATGAATGAATGTGGTACAAGCCAGGGCCGAATGAATGTTATGATTATGTTAAAGTATTTAAAAGCATGTTTTTCAAGATTAAGCATCCTTATATATATATATGCAATTACCACATGCATCCATCCATGTTATGCATTATATTTATGATAAGAATATTATGCCAAGTAAGTTTATGAAGGTATGTTTATGCCATGATTTTATTTATGTTTATGCTAAGTTAGAATGTCATGATTTTATTTATGTTTATGCTAAGTTAGAATGCCATGATTTTATGCTAGTTTAGGATGCCATGATTTAATTATGTTTATGCTAAGTTAGAATGCCATGATTTTATTTATGTTCATGCTAGTTTAAGATGCCATGATTTAATTATGTTTATGCTAAGTTAGGATGTCATGATTTTATTTATGTCCATACTAATTTATGATGTCATGATTTAATTATGTTATGCTAAGTTAGGATGCCATGATTTTATTTATGCCCATGCTAATTTTTGAAGCCATGATTTAATTAGGTTTGTGCTAAGTTAGGACGTCATGATTTTATTTAGGTTCATGCTAAGAATGTTTGTGAGGTTATGTTTATTATGTTATGTCTATGCCAAGTATTATGTCATGCTACGAATGTTTACGATGTTTATGTCTATGCCAAGTATTATGCCATGCCATGAATGTTTTTATGGTTATGTTTATGCATGCTACGAATGTGATTAAGCTATGTCCATGACATGTCGAATGTATGCTAAGTGATGATAAGGCTTATGCTCTAAGTAAAGCACTAATTATGTTAATGTTTCATATGCTCATGATTAAGTAATGGATGGTTTTAGTGAGTAGGAAAGAGTCTTACTAAGCCCGTGTGCTTATAGTCTTATTTCCTTATACCGCAGATCACGCAAGGGGACAGTAAGGAAGCAGCAGGAGGGCATTACAGCATGTGTGTGATAGTGACTTGGCCAAGAAACAATATGTTTGCTCGTCTTATGATAGAACTTTACCTTTACTAGTATGTGCTTGAATGTGACTCTATGACATGATGCTAAGTATGACATGATATGATGCTATGTATAAAGTTAATATGCTAAGTTCCCATGTTACGATGTTAGGAATGGTAGTAAGTGCATGTAGGTGTAAGTTAAAGGTTTCCGCTGCATTAGGATGTCTACATGCCCTAAGTATGTTAACGTAACGCCGCTTAATGAAAAAAAAAGCGGGCGTTACACTTTTATATTTTTTCCCCGTCTATTCACCCCCTCTAGCCGGTCCAACCCGATCCAACAGTGTGTTCCCCCAAGTCCTGCATGACTCAAATGCACATCAAACCAATATGAAAATCTAACTTAATCATATTGAAATAGACATCAAAACCATGATCTATCCGATTAAACCTAGGTCGATTGCACCAACAATCTTCTCTTTTTGATGTGTGTCAATATGTTTAAGTTAGGCATAAAGCAATTTTGAAAATACAAAGCATAGTATAACATGAAGCATTAAAAATATCCAAGCTCCCCCTTAACCTATGATTTATCACATCATTTTCAAATTTAGCACAAGACATATGAAGAAATAAGTTTCTAACTAAAACTCTTATTTTCTCCCCCTTTGACATCATCAAAAAGATTGTACCAATCAATTCTAACCGATGGCATCAAAGTAAAAGAAGGATTTAAATTCTGAAAATAAGCAGAAATTTGAAATTTAGGGTACCAGCCGACTGAGATAGAAATCAGTCAACTGACCTTATCGAAATAATCCCCATAGAATTATCAGTCGACTGGTACATGCTCTGTACCAGTCGACTGACACAAAACTGTTCCAAATTTCAGCCTTTTGAGTTGAATTTTAGAAATGCATAAAAAATTCATGAAATTTTGCAAACATATTCCTTGAATTATTATTCAATATGGAAAAATAAGTTTGTATGAAAAGTCAAAGTATTATTGAATTTTTGACCAAAACTCAAAAGCTTGAAAACCATTAAGGTTTTGTATCAACTTTGAAATCTAGTTTTGAAACTATATACTTTTCAAATCTATACACCAGAAGATAAAACATAGAATTGTTTTTAAATATTTAAAATGTTCAAGTATGATCTATGGGTAAGATGCCCATTAATTAAACATTTATTTTTCCCATAGTTGGTCTGTTATTACTAAAATGGTACATTTCATAACCATCAAAATGTCATAAGCACATGTGAATTATGAGTATCATCCTAACATTTCACATATTAGACATAAATCAAGTTATTGTGAGATGTACTAAAGGTAATCTCTACTTAGCTCATTTAATCATCATGAATGTATTTAGGCTAAGTACTCTCTCTTAAGGTCTCAAGTCAACTATTTTTCAAAAATTTGAATTTTAGTGTTCATGGTTGACTAACCCTAAATCATCTAACCCTTGAGAATTGATTTTGTCACCCAATAGAGATTCTTCCTAATTTGGTTAACCAAATATTCTTTGGGAATCCATTTTTTATCTAGGGTCTTGGTTTTTTGTTGACCCCTAGCAAGCAAGCAATGGTAGACTTTTTCATTATTTAGTTGATCATATTCCAGCCCCGTTTTCTTGAAGCTTGCTCTTTGACTCCTAATGATCATATCTAGAGTGTTAGAGTCAATTTCAAATTTTCTAAGGGCTTTAGTAAGGTTATCCACTTTTTCCCTTAATTCTTATTTTCCTCTTCTAAACATGAATCGTTGATGCTAGAAGAAGAGGAAGCATGCATACCATCCGTAAGTGTCATGAATTCTAGTTTTTCATTTAGCATGCAAATATCATTTTTCAAACATTTAATTTTCTTTCTAGCCTTAAATAAATTATCATTAGTGCTAGTAATAATTATAACTAAAGTGGTAGTTGGTAGATTGTATACCTCACTTATCGAGACTTTCGAATACAAAGTTGAACCTCCCCCTTCACTTGAGCTCCCTTCATCTTCACTTGAGCTCTTTTTTTCTTCAACTTCGGATAATGTGGAGACAATGTCTTCAATTCCCATTGAGGCAAAATGAGACACATAGTGTTCTTCTTCTTTCGATGATAATGACTCATCCCATGTTGCCTTTAGATTTTAAACCTTCTTCCCCTTTTCTTTTGCTTTCTTCTTTTCTTCCTTCTTCTTCCCTGCCTTTTTCATCAAATGAGGATATTTATCCCTCATATGTCCTTCTCCTTGACAATTGTAGTATATAATCTTTCTTATCCTACTCTTGCTTCTTGTACTTTTCCTACTATGAGATTTGTTAGTTGAAAAATGTTTAAAAGCTTTTCTCATTATTCTTATCATGTATGCCTCTTCATCACTATCAATGAATGCACCTGATTCTTCTAAATCGGATGATGAAACCTTCTTCGTCTTGCCATTTCTCTTGTTTGCCACAAGGGCTACCCCTCTTGGTTTGTAAACTTCTACATCCAATCCTCCAATCCGAGTTTCATGGAGCTCTATGGTTGAAAAGAATTCTTCTAAAGAACTTTTCTCTAGATCCTTGGATATATAGCACGTGTCAACCATTGAGCTCCAATTTATGATTCTTGGGAAGACATTGATGGCTTTCATCAATATGTCTCGGTTGGAGAGTTGCTCACCTACACTTGTTAGCCATTTAGAATTTCCTTAATTCTAGAATATAAGTTAAATACCTTCTCTCCTTTGTCAAACTTGATGTTGTTGAGTTGAGATCGGAGAAGGTATCTCTTTGCCAACTTTGCTTCTGATGTGCCTTCATGAAGCTCTACTAGCTCATCCCATAAATCCTTGGCACTTGTGTAGCTTTCAATCCTTGTTATCTCTTATTGCGGAAGCACACTTAGAAGATGATGCAAGACTTTTGAATTTGCTAGATGATTATCTTTTGCTTCTTGCTCCACCATATCTTTTCGAGAGACTTATTCTCTTGATCCTTAGGCATCTTAAAATCGTTTTCCATAATTAATATGATATCAAAATCGATATCGAAGAATACCCCCATCCTCTTCTTCCACCAAGAAAATTCTCCTTCGGATTTGGATGGTTAGATGTGCGAGCCGACCATTTTGATGAAATTGTTCTTCTAGGCGGCTAGTCCGTTGAACGACGACTTTCTGCTCTGATATTACTTGTACGGGATTATAAGCTAGCTAGAGGGGGTGAATAGCTCGTCGCCCAAATTTGTCGGTTCTTCCTACATAGTTAGTTACGCTAGCGGAAATGTAAACTATGCAATTAGAAACAGTACTAACACTTAACCTTTTACGTGGTTCGGAGATTGCTTGCTCCTACTCCACGGTGTGTCCTTGAGGTGGACAAACCCTCAATCCTTCGATTGATTAATCCCCATCAATCTCTGGCTAAAGCTTTTTCTTTCTCGGTGGAGAACAACCTCTCACAAAGTCTCTCTTCCTTTACAAGATAAGAATTAGGATTGAGGAAGAGAGTAGACTTGGAAGCTTGAGCACTTAAGCAAGAAGGTCTTCTACAATGAACATAGCTAACCCTTCTCAAGTTTCAAGCTTCACTTTAAATAGAGGAGAGAGTTGTTAACAAAATAGTTCAGCCCCGACACCTGTCAACTGCTACCAAACCTAATCGACTGGTGCTCAGCCAAACGGTTAGTTTTCAAACAGACTAGTCGATTGTCATCCAAACCAGTCGTCTAATCGGTTAAAACAGAATCTGATATTTATAAATATTCAAAAGTACATTTATGTAGTTAAAATTTAAAAAATAGATAGCAGAAGTTTTCCAAAATACTCTCTCAGGAATATTTAGGGGTGTTTGGTTTGTTTCATTTTCTATTTTTATTTTCCAGAAAATCGTAGGGGGTTTGGTAGGCTTATTTTCCATTTTTATTTTCTGTAGAAAATGCGATTTTCTGAAAAACGTGTTTCGTTTGCATTTTTCAGCCTTGTTTTCCAGAAAAAGATATAGTATTTTCTGGAAAACTAGAAATGAAAGAAAGTCATTTTTCAGAAAATGAAAAAAATATGATTTTTTAAAAATAAAAATAAAAATGGAACAAATCAAACGCCTCGTATTTTTTTTTTCATTTTCTAGAAAATTACTTTATTTCATTCTCGAGTTTTCCAGAAAACACTATATCTTTTTCTGAAAAATATGACTAGAAAACGTAAACCAAATACGTTTTTCAGAAAATCATTTTTTCTACATAAAAAAAAATAAAAGAAACAAGCATACTAAATACCCCTTAATTTCACACAACGATCCTCGGCGAAGATTTTTTTTTCATCTGCTGGGACCATTAAAGCTAATCATGTTGGCACGTCAATTAAAGAGCGCCAAACATAGAAAATGATGTATGCATTTATTTTTATTTTAGTCAAGAACGTCCTATTTTTTTAAAATATCAAAATGATCACACTCAAAAAGATTTTTTTTTCAGCATAGCAGCTATATAAAAATTCTTTAATTTAATTAAAATTATCACTTAAAATACACTTATATTAAAATACCTTTATGAATTTAATCTAACTTATTCAAACTTAATCAAAATCACTCTAAATTAAATCACTTTAACACAATTGCCACAATTATATCCTCATTAAACTAATAATTGAGTTAAAATTTAATCTTGGCTATTGATAATGACCATTAAATAATCATACATGGTCAAAATTAGATCTTGACTACATGATTGAAAAGAGATCTTTTTGAAAGAAAAAGAGGTTCATATAAATTAAGAGTCCATCCATCTATAGGATTTCTGTTTTGTGAAGATTGCTTGACATGTAGCCATTGTGAAATTCAATTATTGAGTAGTTCATAGGCTTATACAAATGCACATGCCATGCTTGCTCAAATTAGATCATCCATCATTTTACCACTTATGTTTATGATACACTCAGTGAAAAAATTCAATAAAACATTCAGTGAATGACGTGACATTTTATATGCACACGCTCGATTATCGCTCGGACACCATCAGTGGCTTCCGATCGCCGCCCTAAATCAAACTATACCCTGGGGGCACGATAAACCCATCGGGGATCACTACATGTAAAATGTCATATCATTTACTGAATTTTTTCTTGAGATTTTTCACTGAACATATCATTTTTCTAAAAAAAACAGTTGCATAAGGGAATTAAAAGAGAAGTTAATTTGAGACGTGAAATTTATTCTCTTATATCTTCCATCTAGAGCAAATATGATATTTGCATTTTAGACTTGAATTGAAAGGAGAATAATATTGCTATACATCCCCAAGCTAGATTTTACTATTCATGTATGGATGACAATTTATTATAAATTGATAGTCCATCAACATAAATATAAAATAATATAAAAGTTTTATAGGGTGTGAAATTATCTAATTTTTTAATAATAATTATAAATTAACATTTAAAAAAATAGTGTATGTAAATCCTATTGTATTATGAATTAGGACATATATGGAATCACCTGTTGAATAGACCGAAGACAAAATCAGTTTAGCTAAACAAAATGTTCAACTGATCAATTATATTTTAGATGGTAAAAGATAATTCGTTCATCTCAGCGCCCCGTCAATTCGTTCAGGGCCAATATGGAGGAGATAAATCATGAAAATTACTAATCCGGATGTATAATTAATGGGATGATGCATCAATTATATTCTAGCTTCATGGAACTGGATCAACATCACGATAAATTCAGCTTGATTACAAATATTTGAATGGTCAACACTGCAGGGAAGCAATACTGCCAATTACAACTTCTCCATTGAGAAAGAATTCACGTGAAGGCTTTCAGCTGTCATAATCTTGGCCGGCCTCTAAACAGCTCGATGTGCTCCACTTCCTCTATGAAAAGATGGTGGCCTCTATTAGTTCACTCTTCTTGTGTCTCGTTTTGTCTCCATAATTATGATGTAATAAAAGGATGACTAATTATAATTTCAGATATTTATGATTTAATTTTTAATTACGATATATTTTATATTATTTATTTTTTTAAATGGGGTGCGAATCCTGAGACGTTGATTTCTGGACCGTCCACCACGAATAATTCCTGATTTACTCTGATGGCTGATGAAAAATTTTTATGGGACCAGACCGATCATCCGAGATTAAAAGAAAACCTCATTAATCATATTTTCTTTTGCCTCATCTCAATCTTTTTCAAACTCATCCATCTAAACCTGCCATCCATCTAAAATACTGCAAGAAAATAGTAATCATCATGGGATGTCCAATTAATTAGTTGGAGAATGACAATTTTATTATAATAAATAAAAAATTAATTTTTATAGACGAATATCTTAAAGAAAAATAATAAAAAAATACAGCTCTCTCTAACCATTGACGGTTAATTATAAACCAACCTCTTAATTTACTTTTCTTGATATAATTTAGGAAAAAACATCTGAGACAACCACTTACAAAAGTATTATCGATATATATTAAGGATATATTTGATAAGAGATAATTACTCTTGTAATGTAATCAGAATTATATTATAAAATTGAATATTTTATTTGATATAATTTTAAAATTATAATATCAGCATCTAGATTAACTATAATATATTTTCGCTATTAATCTTCCAAATCATCAAGTAAATGTATCCACCGCAAGAAAGATACACTCCATGAAATGGGCCCCGGCTTGATTGCCTATAGTAATTGGTTAAGTTGCTGCTTCTTCCTCCCTGTCGCTCTGTCCAGCTTTCGCCGCGCGCCTCATCTCTTCGGTACTCGATTCTCTTCTGTAGCTTAGTTTTCAAAATCTCTCCTTTGAGCAGGGGAACCGATTTTCGATGCATTTTTTTAGGTTTTACATACTGATTAATCCGTTCTAAATGCTCATTTTCCTAAATTCTTGAAAGAACATTTTTTCGTCGCATTATACTAGTTTTCTTGTTTCTTGGTGTGGATTACAGCAGCTGATGTTAGTTTATCATAGGAGCAACTGTGCAGTTCTACTGCTCATTCTCTGGCTCTAAATGGTTGAAAATCCTCCTCTTTTTTTTTCTCGTTGCTGTTGATGTGGCTTGCACTGAAGGACCTGTGTAGTCTTAATGCTGCTGTTTAGGTGGTATTTGTTGCTCAATTGTTAGCGTTCACGGCCTCGCCGCGGCTTCTCTGTGAGTTCACCATCTTACCACGGCGTCGCTGCCACGAACTGCACCCTCGCCGCCGCAGCGGCGAACTTTTTTTTTTTTTTTTTGGTGAATAAATAAACAACAAACAGCTTTTGTCCCCATCTTATAAATTTTTAATATTGTTTAATTTTTTTAATTAAATTAATATTTATAATTTTTTTTACAGGATGGATGGTGATGAATCCGCCGCTACAAATTTCAAACATCATCGTCCACATAAACCATTAAATTGGTTTTTGGTGTCAATTATTATTACAATGTGTTTAATGATTTTAATATTGATCATGTGCCTCATCTACACGATGTATAACAGAATTTGCTGCTGCTGCACAATTGAAGAAGAAGAAAATGGAGAAGAAATCGAGATGGCAACATTTTAGATCTTTTATTATAGTAGTTATGTTTTTAGCAGTTGTGATGAGTAGACAAGTAGTTATGGTTTTTATTAATACTTTTGTTGGATGATATGATTATCTTAAATTTTGTTTTAAGAGTAGACTTAATGTTTAATTTAGGTGTATTTTATATGTTTTTTTATCAATTTAAATTTGTATTTGTTTTTGCTATAATATTAATAATTATCAAGTTAAACTAATTTTATTAAGTGAGGATAATTGAGATTAATACTGAAATAAATTTTAAAATAATATTAATTACATAGAGCCCGAAAACATCTGGTAGACCAAGCAAGGAAGATCAGTGCCCAATCTACGTTTTCCCAAACAAGCGAATTTTAAACAACCATCCATATATCATTTACTCATCCTTCACACATATATATTCCTTGTCCACTCAGAATTAATTAATTGCCGGGAGAATTCAATCAGGTCCCTCTGAAGTTCTAGAAGTGCTTGCCACAGTCGTGTGACTAAGAAACTGCCAAATGAGAAGGTGACAAGGTGTCCGTCTAGAATTACTGCTAACTTATTTTTAGTATATGATCAGCAACCCTCCTTAATTAAGGCTCCAGACCAGCCTAGGGCCAAGCTACGCTAACATTATATTTTTAGCATGCAATTTTATATTTTTGTTGGATATCATGTGAATGGAAAGGAAGGTGGTGGGACTAACTAATGAGTAGAACGTGAGGTGGAGAATAAAGACACTCCCTTATGAGTGGAGCTTTAGTCCCACATTGGGAGTTTTAAGGCAAAATGATTGGTTTATATTGTTTCACAAGCATGTTAGTTGTGAACAAATGCTAGGGGAGAGACTCTCTTTCACGTGTGGGTGCGCAGGGGATGCAAATCTAGGGCTCGGATTTGTACTGAACCAAGTGAACTCGTGTGCGTGCACGACCTGCGCGCATCGAATTTCCGATCGGTCGGGGCAAAATTTGTCCAAGCAAATGAACCAACTTTTTGTCAAATTTTTTGCTCGGATGTAGGTCAGTAACCCCCAACGTTTGGATCTGCTCGGTTAATTGGCAGTATATGACGAGAGCAAAAGACACAGACATAGAGAACGAGATTCTCTTCCACCTCCTTCCCATCCTCCTCTAATAGCAGTCGGGTACTTTCTCAGTTCGCCACGAGCACCGAGTACTCCATTGTGCCTGTGGTCTGCTGTTGTATCCTGAGAGACAGAAGTCCATCTGAGCCTCGAAGCACCGTCGGAGGAGGACAAATTTGTTTCAAGAAAACTGCGCTGCGCAGGCCTCAGCAACTTCCGGGCTTGCTGCTCGTTGGCCATCTTATTCTCAATCCACCGTGATCCTCTCTATCTAGCATCAACCTGCGTACATCTCCCTTGTAAAATATGACAATTCGAAAATTCAATTTAGAAAATTTTTCAAGAGATTTTTCGAAAGATTTTAGGGTTTCTAGGCCTACGAACGAAGTTTTGGTGTATAATTAGATTACACCCGAAGTTTGTAAGGGGGTGAATTGATAGAAAACTTTAAACTAAGGGTTTAAGTGCGGGAGGCTAGGAAAAAGATGATTTTATTGCTTAAAACCATAAACTTGGTGGCACGGTTAAGATAATTCAAAATTGGAGAGGCTATTTGCAAAAACATCCCCACTTAAATCCATTTCTTTTCTGGATAATGATTGGGAGAGTGAAAATGGGAGAGTGAAAATCATAGTGAATGACGTGACACCTTGCATGCACGATCTCCGACGGGTTCACCGTGCCCCCCAGGATATAGTTTGATTCGGGGCGGCGGCCGAAGGCCGCCGATGGTGTCCAAGCGATAATCGGACATGTGCATGTAAAGTGCCACGTCATGCCACATCATTCACTATGATTTTCACTCTCTCATTTTTGCTCTCCCTATCATTGTTCTTCTTTTCTTCTTTGCCTGATCTCACCTCTGTTTTTCTTCATCTCCTTCTTCGCTGAGTCTCCTCGCTCCTTCTCCTCTCCGTCTGAGATATTCGCCGAGAGAAGGTTTTGCTCCCGATCGCGTGATCGCCGGTCGTACCCACCCCTTACGAGTGAGATCGACCTCCTCCTCCTCTCCGCTCGAAGCTTCGCCCTCGGCTCGGTGATTTGCTTTTTGATCTGTGCCCATCTTACCCAACATTTGTGGAGATCATCCTTCCTCTTTAACCTTAGATCGAAGGTGTAAAATATGAAAATTCAGGGGGTAAACAGAGAGAAGTCCAAAGTTGAGGGCAGGGCTATGATTAACCAAAATTGGAGGGCTTTTTGGAAAATGGTCCGCGAACTCCTCCCTCTTTGAGCGATCGAAGCCGTCTCTGTAGGCCAGCGACTCCCTTCCGCCTTCTTCTTCTTCGCGGAGTCTTCTCGCTCCTTCTCCTCTTTGACTGAGATCTTCACCGAGCGAAGATTTTGTTCCCGATCGCACGATCACTGGTGGTACCTGCTCCTTAGAAGGGAGATCGACCTCTTTTGGTGGGTAAAGGTGAGTTAGTGCCATCTGGTACTCGTTTTTCCCGATCGTTATTAGGAATCGCCGACGGTCTTTGGGATTTGATTTTTCTCCCTTATCACAGATTCCTATTGGGATTCTGGCGAGTTTATCTTTGGTCGGTTTATGTGGGGTGGTGATCACCGGAATTTGAGCGGGCTATCTTCACCGACGATTATTTTTGAGGTAAGATCTAGCCCTTTTGGTTGAGGTAGAATAAAGATGTGTGTTGTGTTTTGATGTAGGATCTAGATCTATTTCAGCGTGAGGTTATTTGATCATTGCACACCTTAAATTCACGTCCAGTTTTCCTGTTTTTTCTTCGTGTTTCGTGCTATGCGTTGATGATCGATCGTTTGGGGTGGAAGGAGTCCTCCATGGATTTGTTTTGCTGCAAGAGTATTCTGTTTTGGATCTTGGAATTCAAATATGTTTTTGGTTTTGGTTTGAGTTGCTAGTACTGTGAATGAGTTCGAATTTGTTGGTTTGTATTTTAGTTGAAGTGTAGATCTTGAGTCGTTACTAGATCTGTTTGGTGTTCATGCTATGAGTTTCCTTTGAGGATGCCCTGTTCTTGGTTCTTCCCAACACTGCCATGGGTTGTGAGTTTGGTATTTCTTTTGTTTAATTGAGTAGATCTGATTTGAGTTGGAGTGGAATTGGTTGTTGGATGGTTAGCTTGTTTTTGTTGTAGATGCCTTATTTTCCATGAAGTTGAGTTTTGTTTATGTGGGTGTGTCGTGAGGATGATAGCTGGGTTTTTTAATTGTTCTGCCATGTGTGTATGCTACTACTAGATTTGGTGTTGGGTTCATTAGTTGGAGTAACTTGACCATAGTTTAGTTTGGGTTGAAAACTTGCCGTGGGTGTAGTGTTTTGGTTTGTGACTTCTGATAATTGCCTAGAGTTTCTCTTGAAGTTTAGTGTCATGTGGCACTTAGGAATTTGTTTAGGAGTTTTGGTGGATGGTTCCTTTAGCACATTTGTCATGGGATGAGATGGGTCATGGGTCTAGGGTTAGACTAAACTAAAACTTGAACCCAAATTTGATAGCTTATACTATGTCCCTTGATACAAGATAAGGATCTGATTATTTCGTTGCGGATTTCTCTAGACAGGAGGTTTTCTTCACTACGGACTTCTGTATTAGAGGCGGGTACCCTTTAACTTATCTAATTTTAGATATTTTCACAAATATATATATATATATATATATGCATGGTTTGTAATGTTAGTAGTAGGTTTCTATTGCTTATCTATTTTGTATATCTTCGTCGGTTACTAGTAGCTTACCTTTGAGGTATATCCTGCTTATTCTCATATAGCTCGTACATGGTATGAATTGATCGTGAGTAGTACTGATAATCATCATTTTGTTGATTATTTTCGGCTCTAAAATTCATGTTTGATCCACATTTTATATGCTTAAGTTTGCAATTTTATTAGGTTTCATGTATTTTCCCTATTTTGGCTTTTAATTCTAATCTTTGTATATTTGGGATATTTTTGGCACTAAATTTGAATATCATTTTGTAGGCTTCAATTGATCATGGACCTAGATCAAATTGGGTCAGACTTGAGTCAGGCTTGGATCCAGATCAAGAGGATCAAGTATCGGATTAATAGGAGCCGTCCATTCCAGAGAACGGCTAGATCTGAGCCATCGGTCAACTTCTGGTCGATCTGAGTCCAAGATAGAATCAATCATGACCAGAGATCAAGATCTGAAAATTTCAGCCAAATCAGAAGTGATCTGACCGTTGGATCGAGCTCAAGATGTTCTAGACCATCCATTCAAGAAAAGGGAAGATCTGGACCATCCGCCACTGATCTGGTAAATCCGAGCTGGGGATAGGTAGATCAGGACCATCGATTGGGAACTGTGAAGTTTGGTTCAAATCGGAAGAAATCCGACCGTTGGATGAAGCCGAATCGATCTCAGCCGTCCGTTACTAATGAGCTGTGAGTTCTAGGCTGAGCTGGGTCAACCGCGGTTTGGGCTGGCTGAACCAAGGCTAACTGAACCCAACTGTTGATTGAACCAAGGTTTGACCGAACACAAGCTAGGACTGAACCCAAGTGTTGAGGCTGATTGAACCCAAGGTTTGACCGAATCCAAGCTAGGACTGAACCCAAGTGAACTGACTGGACTGAACCATTGATTGAACTCAATTGGACTGGCTGGACCAAAAGGACTGAACTCAAGCCGAGCCAAATGCTGGAATCCAACTGAAGCTAGCTGAATGAATCCAAACCGCTGAGCTGAACTCAAGCTGCTGGACCGAATTCAGGCTTGACCGAACCAAGCCACTGAGCCAAACAAAAGGGAAAAAACGCAGCTAGGGCACGGATCGTTCGACACTTCATCTTATCCACCACAGGCGAGAGCGATCGGGGAGAGGCGGTTGAGACGAGGGGTTTCCTATCTCAACTCATCTCCACCTTCACCGCCGGCGATCCACATCCACCTTCATCGTCGCCGGCCGGTATCCACATCCACCTCTTCTCTTTCGGGGTTCGGAGAGAAGAGAGTAAAGGTTCTCTTTCGGGGTTCGGAGAGACGTCATCTATCTTCCTTCACCGCACGCCACCGGACGAAGCTAGGGCTCTGGGGGTTCCGAACCCTAGTCGACTCCACCGCTGGCGATCCATTCCCTTACCGAAATTCTTCGATTGTTTTCCTTTACAGCAATTATTTTAATTTCAGCAGTTATATCTTTGCAACTTTTTCTTTGTCAACTTCATCCGATCAATTCCAGCAGTTTAGTTTCTGACTAACAGCAATTCTCCGGCAGCAGCTTCTTCCTTGTTCCATTTCCTAGCAGCTTGTCTTCATCAGATTAGTTCCGATTTGGCAGAATTCTTCATCAGCAGCTTCATTTCAGCAGCTTTTCATCATTTTCGTTCAGCAAATTCTTTCACAGAAGTTCTTCGGCAGCAATTTCTTTTACAGAACTTCACAGCAATTCAGTTTTCGCAGCAAGTCAGTTTTCACATGCAATTCAGTTTTCTTCTTCACGACAGTAGCTTGTTCATTGCATTTCTAGTAGCTCTTCAGCATTTCGAGCAACAACTTCTTCACGGTTCAATGTCAGCAATTGATCCGATCCAGCAGATGTTCTCCTTCACAGCTTTGCTTGCCCAGCAGCTCCTTCAAATTCTATTCCATATGAACCTTAGATTTTACTCACGTGTTGATTGTGTTGATGTTCGATGTGTTTGTGATTAACTATTAAGAGTTTGTATTGGATAGATCTTTTCCACATCAATTGGCACTTGCTTTTGTCATTTTTATTCATGCCCATATAGTGTTTGGTTAAATGTCTGTTAGAACAATTTCTTTCAATTGTTATGTTTCCTAGTTGCTTAACTCTTGGTTTGTGTTGTTCTTCTTATTGTTTTAAGTTTTAAGTTTTACGTTTTCGTTTACATGCAATTAAGCTAGGAGATTAAATTTCTTTCATGCTGTAGGTTTCGTTCCATGTTTAGTTTCGTTAATGTTTCATTTCAAGTTGTCTTTTCTTTACTGCAATTGTAATTAGGATAAACTAGATTTCCGTACCTGCCTCGTCTTTCCTTAATTAGTCTAGATTTCATACTTGCTCTGCTATTCATTTCGTAGTCATAGCTCTCAAATCCAAAACTCAGTTTCATATCTAAAACCCAAAAGCAATAAGATTCAATCATGAGAATTATCATGCATTAACTACATTCGTTGGGAGACGACTCGAGTTACTCTATGCTACATTAGTTTAGAGGAATTCGGTACTTAAATTGTATTTGAAACCGTAACACGACTGAAACGGTTATCAAGTACCTTGCATATATTCTACTAGATTAGTTCTAGATTAGGATTTATGACTAATCCGGGCGAGTAGTTTTTGAGGAAGATTGGAGGCCTGGTCGGGTTCGATAGAGTCCGACCTGGGTCAAGGAAGGTTAGGCTGGGTTGACATCGGTCCCATGGGTCGGGCCTGAGTCTTAGCAGGAAGAGTGGAGGTCGAGGCAGGTCAGGCTCTGGTTCGAGTTCAGATACTCAGGATCGGTCGCCTGAGGTAGTTCGCTCAGGATCGGTCACCCGAGGTCGGCCATTCAGGGTCGGTCATCCGAGGTCAGCCACTCGGGGTCAGTCACCCGAGGTCGGCCACTCGGGGTCGGTCATCCGAGGTCGGCCACTTGGGGTCGGTCATCCGAGGTCGACCACTCGAGGTCGGTCACCCGAGGTCGGCCACTCAGGGTCAGTCACCCGAGGTCGGCCACTCGGGGTCAGTCACCCGAGGTCGGCCACTCGGGTCGGTTATCCGAGGTTGGCCACTCGGGGTCAGTCACCCGAGGTCGGCCACTCGGGGCCAGTCACTCGGAATTTATCGTCCGAGCTCAGCTACTCGATGTCGGTCCTCCAAGGTTAGTCAGCTGAAGTCAGTCACTAGGGTCGGGTATCTCTAGCCGAATGCCTTGAGGTCGCCTTATGAGCAGAGGCTTAGGATCCAGGCTTATCCGACCAACACAGACTATGAGTTAGGATGAGCTGACCGAATAATTAAAGGGTCACCTCTGCAGTAATAATATACCAAACCTCTGACATAATCATCACCTGATAGAGCCGCCTGACAGAGCCGCCAAATGTTAATGAGAATCAGAAGAGACAATTTAAACAGGGTGTCAGGTGGCTGTGGCAGTCTCCCAGGGTCACTAAAGCTGCCACGGGCTCAGTCTGCCAACTGATCATTCCTTAATGAGACATGACAGCTCTGACAAGACAGAGAGCTTCCCCTCCCCCTATATAAACCCCCCTTGGGGCTCCAAGGAGGAGATTGCTGCCATTTGCAACCTCAACCCCATTTTGTGCTCCCAGTTTGGTCCGACCCGAGTGATTGAGATTTGATCCGTGATTAAGCTCGACCCCGACCTCCCGTGCTACAGTAGACCGAGTCGCCTTGGTTAGACCGAGTCAGCCGAGTGAGAACCGATCTTCGCTTGTCGACAAGATCAATGACCTAGACCTATGCATATTTTAGATTCTGGTTAGATCTTTCAGTTGGATGTTGCATACGTTTAGTGTCATACACCATGCTTGCACGTTTGCATAGCTGGTGATCCTCGGCTGCCTTGTGGTCGAGTTGGGTGATCAAATAATATGGTGTACACACAACCACTCATGGGTAGTAGTTACAGAAGAGCACGCCTAGTATTGGAGACCCTTCCGAGTGTGTATAGTTGCTCTGTACTGCTCCTCTCGGTCGCTCATCGGTAGCGGTACCGGAGCGTGGTAGCAGGCAGGGGTCCCTCCTCTTTTCGGAGATATGAGGAGATGAGAGATTTATCTCCCCCATTAGACATGGGGTCGGAGTGTTGTCATAGCATCCTACTGCTGCAGTAGTGATGACAGAGTGTGTACAGTTGTCATAGCCCTACCTGGATGAGTACTTCCGCCAGCATTCTCACTCATGACTTGTGACGATGGCTAACTGATGACAGGGTAACCATGTTATTGCATCATGTGCATGATGCATGGATTGCATTTGTTTGTATTTGTTGCATTTGGATGCTGCATTTGTTTAACATGCATATACAAGTTGTGATATGTATACAACCGACGGTTTGTTTTACTCGCGGAGGGGTATTAAGGGTATTGATATGTATGATATCGAGGTAGTTTGACACTAGTATGTCTTACTTTCTTAGAACCTTAGTTTAGTATTTCCTACTACTGTATTTGATATTATCTTAGCTGGATTCTTACTGCTTATATAGTTTACTTTGCATATCAGATATGTGTATTCGCTTAGTTCTTAGATTCACCCCGTTAGCCATGTTTTTCCTTTTAGGTTGATGATCGTCTGGAGTGCCTCGGCCGACAGTTCATCTCCCCGTCAGGAAGACTTTGATTGGTTTGGTGTTTTCGGAGTTTAGTTTTTCTTTGTATATTCCTTCATGTCTTTGCTCTTGTATTTTATATTGTGTCTGTGTTTGTATGAATGTGGGCCCTAGAGGGGTGTTTATGGTTTAGTTTGTCGTAAGTCAGACCGGTCCGCAATTCAGGTATGTCGTGTTATGTTTTATGTCATGTTGTTCTTCTTTTATACTGTCTATACCAACCGTGTTGGCTGAGGTTGTTGTAGGTTGTGAGAGCCTTTGTACTCATGTTTCAAGTGTTTGTTGTACAGGAGAGTTATTGTCCGATTCTATATTTGGCCAGCGGCTCCTCTCAGGACGTGACAGGAGGCCCTTCCTTTGTTCCTCCCTACAACGACAATCGGCTAGGTAAAGGTTATGTATTTTGGGTTCTTGAAAAGCTTTCGAGATAAGGAATCTAGGGGCTTTATTAGAAAATGTTATGAGAAAAGTAATTACTATGAATTGGATTAATTCTCATTAAGACTAGAAATGAACAGGCTCTCGGCCTTTATACAAATTATTCTAATGACTATATTGCACCTAGAATACAAAGACCAACAATTATCTACATAGGTAATTCTAATACCCTTACCCTCCCCCCAAGATGAAGGTGAATGTTCATCTTGGAAACAAGATGCTTATGTTGAGCAACAATCTGGCCATTGGTTAGAATATCCTCAACTTATTCTGTAGAGGGAATATATTTTACTTGAATGACTCAGAGACCACAGCTTCCCGTATAAAATTCCAGTCGATTGCAAAGTGCTTAGTTTTCTCATGCATCATAGGATTTTTGGTGAGATGTATGAAGGATGTGTTGTCACAATACAAAACTACTGGATTTGACTGTGAAATTCTCAGTTGTCAAAGTAACTGTAATAGCTACATAATTTCACAAGCAATGCTGGACATTGCTCTATACTCAGCCTCAGTTGAGCTTCGTGCAAGTAACTTTGCCGTTTAGCCTTCCAGCTAATAAGATTATCCCCCATATAAAAACACAATATCATAATCGAGCATATGGTATTTATGCATTTTGCCCAATTACTGTCACAATAACCAAGAAGACTAGTCCTTGATTTGCTTGAGAATAGAACTCCCTTTCCTGGTTCATTTTTCAAATACTTCAGGACATGGAACGCAGTTTGCAAATGATGTTTTTCTGGCTTGTTCATGTATTGTGATAGAACCTGAACTGAGTAGGAAATGTTTGGCCGTGTGAAGGTACGGTGGATGAGTTTTCCCACTAGTTTTCGATAATAACTTGGATCCTTGAGTAAGGGAGATGGGCTGCAATGCTGTCCTGTTTCAATAGGCGTGCCTACTGGTTTCGAACCCAAAGAGCCATATTCTTCCAACAAATCTAGCGTATACTTGTGCTGGAAAAGATTAATATCTGGTCCGACCTTGCTATTTCAAGACCAAGGAAGTAATTGCGCTGGCCTACTTGTTTGAATTGGCTTGATAGGAAAGCAACTACCTTATCTAACTCTGAGGGTGAAGATAAGGATGTCATCCACAGAGACTAGCAATGCTAGGGAATCACCTATTGCTGCATTTTTCAGAAACAAAGAATGGTCTAGAGGTGAACTCTCAAAATCATAGGTTAACAATACTTTAGTGAACTTAGAGTTCTACTACCGTGATGCCTGTTTCAGACCACAGAGAGCTCTATGTAATTTAAAAACCAGTTACTGTGATGGTGGAGCTGATTGGATTAGTTGATATCCTTCAGGAATGTCCATGAGAATAGTCTTGTGTAACTCACCATTGAGAAATGCATTCTTGATATCTAGTTGTCTGAATTAGTTGATATCCTTCAGGAATGTCCATGAGAATAGTCTTGTGTAACTCACCATTGAGAAATGCATTCTTGATATCTAGTTGTCTCAAATGCCAACCCTGAATTACAGCAACTGAGAAAAAAACACGGACCATGGTATACTTTACAACTGGACTGAAAGTCTCTTGATAGTACAAGCCCTTGATCTGGTTGTAGCCTTTTGCCATAAGTCGTGCTTTGTGTCTTTCAATGGTTCCATCAGCAAGAAGCTTTAGTTTGTAGACCTACTTACAACCTTGTGAGTGTTGCATGGGACAGAGATGACAGACTAAGTGTGAGTGTCCTCAAGCACATTCAGCTCCATTTGCATGGCAGTTGTCCACGCTGAAGACTATGAGGCTTCTCTATAACTTGCTGCTTCATGTAAGTGAGACAGAGCAGCAATATATGATGCATGCTGTGGTTGCAGATGATCTATGCCCACATATTTGTTGATAGAAAATCGGCTGCCAGAGTTAGCTTGTGGATCTTGCAAGGAGTGACCATAGATGACCAAATATTTAGGTAGTGATAGGGATGAGTAATGGGGCAGGGCACGTGGCACGAGAAAGCTACGTGGCAGTGCCGACCAAGCTAGAGCCCCGAAGTCAGACTGGGAGCTCGGTTCCTAAGATTATTTCGAGAGAATGAATGAAAGCTCCTGAGGTCAGACCAGGAGCTCGAGCTCCTGAGACTATCTCGGGGGAGTGAGGAAGGTCCCCGAACTCAATTTGGGAGATAAGACTCAGAGACTAACTCGGGAGAGTGGAGCCCAAAGAACAACTTAGGGTCGGGATAAGAGAATAAAGCTTCAAGTACCCTCCCTTCCTTCCAAAACAAGAAGTTCAGCAGGTAATTATTGCTTGTAACTGTTGGTGCAGTTTGCACTAACGGTCAAACTCGGGTTTTGATGTATGACAAAGTGGTTAAAGGTAGGGTTGTGTGTGTTTAACCTCTTTACCAAGTGTGCAGGATTGAAAGACTTAGGACCAGACACCAGGCTGAAGTCCAGGATGGTTGAGTCCTGGCGGGAAGTCCAGTTGGGTCCGCGGGACCTGACAACTGGCTGAAGACCAAGTTGGTTGAGACTTGGCAAGAAGACCAAGGTGGTTGAGCCTTGGCAGGAAGTCCTGGTAGGATCAAGAAGTCAAGTAGAACTGCACAATGGGTAAGTAAGGTAAGTCACTGGAGGAGCGACCCAGTGAGGACGAGTCCAATCTTGGACTTTAGGCGCGGTCCAACTTAGACCCATTTAGGTGATATAAGTTGAGTCCTGGTTAGATCCTGGTCTGGGAGATAGGATCTAATTAACTTAGAATTATATCTTATTTTAGTCCATATAAAATTGTGCTATCCTTGTTTTGGACTAACCCTGGATGCAGGATCGAAGGACTGTGTTTCTGCAGCTCAGAGAGCCTCAAAGGAGTGAGGCCGTAGCTGAGCAGGGCGCCCCGGATGTGTCGGGCGCCCCAGAGTCAACCCAAAGTCAGCGGAGAGGTAAACGCCCCGACAGCAGCGCAATTGGGGGCGCCCCGCATGTCTCGGGCGCCCACTGTGCCACGCCACTGAAGGCGGCTGCAGCTCACCCTCGCGAAGCCAGAAGATGGGATTTTGACCGGTCAATCGGGCGCCCCGCGCGCGTCGGGCGCCCCAGTCAAAAGCAATCCCGAAGTAGACGAGATTAGCTCTGACCGGAGCATCGCCGGATCTACAGCCACGTGGGGGGCGCCCCGAGCATGTCGGGCGCCCCCTTCCCTATATAAAGAGGGCCTCGACCCTCTTCAAAGAACAACACTTTTTTCAACGCTCCAAGTTCTTCTACGCTCGCGCCCTGCTCTGGAAACGCTACACTTCGAGCCGACGACGTCCCGCTGCCCCGAAAGAGTCGACCTACTCCGGACGTCGGTAAAAAGAAGAATTTCTTTTAATACTTTATTGTACTTAATTACTTGAAAGTGTGGGGTTGTCACACTTTCATTTCATTTGTACTCACCTACTCTATCGGGGTTGACCGATAGAGAGTTTTAGTAGATTGCCCAACGGAAAGGTCCGAGGGACCTGGGCCTTCGAGTAGGAGTCGCCGAAGGCTCCGAACGAAGTAAAAATCGTTCGTGTTTGCGTGTTTGTTTTTTGTCTCTTTCATTTCCGCTGTACACGCTCTTTAAAGCACTCTGATTTAATTTTTTAAAAAGTCACGTGATTCACCCCCCTCTCACGTGCATCGATCTTACAGTAACGTATGGTAATGATGATCTTAATAGTCACGGTGGCTGTTACCAGTCATCATGGAGAGGAGAACAGCTGTCAAATAACTGATATGTGGGATCGTTGTAATTGATAGAGGGGGGGTGAATAGTGATTACGTAAAATTTTTGGAATAATCAAAAACACAGCGGAAGACTAAAATCACAATGCTAACGCACTTTCTTTTTACTTGGTTTGGAGTCTTTAATGGTTGCTACTCCAAGGCCAAAGGTCCTTGACCGTTTTCGTTGGCAATTTTATATGTTGAGCAAATAGTACAAATATGTAAGTCAAGTACATAATTTAAGCAACGAATGTAAAATATATCGACGACACAATAATGGTTGCGGAGTGTCTTGGGAGGCATGTCATCGATCTTGATTGTTTGTGGTTGGAAGAACTCGAGCACGGAAGAAGTCTGAAAAACGTTGGAGTACTTGAGTTGCAAGAAAGCCTTTTTGCTTTGAATGGAATTGATGTTGGAAAGCAAAGGGGTGAACCCCCTTTTATATGCAGTTCTCGGGCGCCTGAGGCTTATGGGGCGCTTGCCACGTGAGCGAATTTAGAGCGTGCTTATCCATAGACTCGGCCAAACACCTATACTCTGGTCTTGGGCACCTAGGATAGTTGAGGCACCTGATGGCTCACGGGCGCCTGAGATGCTGACGTGGCAACCCTGCCAGCTCAGCCTCTCACCTCGCTGAGAAAACCCATCTGGGGCGGTTGATACCTATCGGGCGTCTGACTTCTCGGGCGCCTGAGTCCTCTCAGGCGCCTGGGATGCAACAGTAAACACCTTTCACTCCTGCAACTAGGGTTAGTCCAAGAACAGTACAAAAATAAATAATAAGTATATGAATCATAGACGGAGCTGTCTTGGTTCTGACTTTGGATTTCAAAATAAAACCCTAGGTCGAACCGACGCCTACTGTTTCCTCTTCCGGGGAACGCGTCCTCGCCTACTCCTCTCAGGAGAAGTTACCTTTTGCCAATCGGCTCCTCCAGTTGGACTTTTGCTCGACCTCCAAGACTGCCGGATCTCGAGACGTCCGTACCTCGACCCATCTCAACTTCTGTTCGCAACCCTCGCTCAGCTAAGACTTCTGCCCAATCTTCCGAATCAGGACTTCGTTGCCCAGTCAACGACCAGGACTTCTTGCCCAACCCTCGGCCAGGTCTTCTTGCCCAATCCTCGACCAAACCTCTTGCTCAACCCTACAGGTCAAGACTTCGTGCCTAGGTGAATTAGGACTTTCCTGCACACTTGGTAAATCCATTAGATAACAATACAAACTTAGCTTTGAACCCTTAATTGTCATTATCAAAATCAGGTTCGATCTGGTGCTTTCGGCGCCAAATTTTTCCATTATCAAAACCAGGTTATTCGTCACAAAATTCATTACAAACCGGTGTTTTCATCGCAATTTTGCCTCCGCTCCGGTAATGGAATATATTCGTCATTCTGCAGCGAATATGAATTCATCGCATATTTGCAATGAAAATTTTCGACGAAATTATGTTGATTGCAAATTTGTGACAAACCTTGATTCGTTGCAAATCTACTACGGATCTGTATTCATCGCAGATCTACAACGAATATTTTTTTGTCGCAGTTTTTAATTTTTCGTTGCAATTTTGCAACGAATTCTGGGACATTTGATTTGTCGCAAATGCGCAACGGATCTTTATTCGCCCTAGATTTGCAATGAATCTTATTTGTAGGAAAATTCATTGCAAATATGTATTTTCATTAAATTGCCTCTGCCTGGTAAGGGAAAATATTCGTCATTTTGCGACGAATATGGATTTGTCGCATATTTGCAATGAAAATTTGTGCAATGAAAATTTGTGACAAAATCATGTTCGATGTGAATTTGCGACAAATCTTGATTCGTTGCAAGTCTATGATGAATATGTATTCGTCACATATCTACCATGAATCTTTTTTTTCACAGTTTTCAATTTTTTGTCACAATTTTGCAACGAATTCTAGGACGGAAAAAATTCGTCGTAGATTTGGCGGCAAATTGTCGCCAAATTTGGTGATGATCATTTGGCGACGAAAATATTTTCATCGCTATATTTGTCTTGAATTTTTTCAACGATTTTTTTTTAAAATTCATCGTAAATTTTATCGTAAAATATAGTTTTTTTTCTGTAGTGATTGTTATACCAGTTATGATAATAAATGCTTGGCCTTGTTTCTGACATTGTGTTAAATTCTGCAATTTAACGTAGATTGATTTTGATTAAGTTTTAATAATTTAGATTAAATTCATAAAATGTATTTTAATGTAAGTATAAATGATAGATCAAGTCATCACAACACCTATCCTTTCTTATATTATTCGATGATAGGCACAATCAGTTAAGTAGTATAATATAACTACTGCTCAAGATACAACCCACCCGGTCCACCATAAGCAACATTCCAATAACCTCTGTCTGGATTAGGTCCAATAATTTGATAATATTCATCAGGTACATTCTGTGCCCCACGCGCCCAGTTCTTGCCCGGATTGAAAGGTTGCTGGTCTGTACCTATGAACTGCACTTGCATAAAGTAGCTGGATTTACCAATCCCTTCTTGGGGAAAATAACCACTTCCCATGGGAGGAGACCCCTCATTGTTGGGCGAATGCACTGAACCTCCAAAGTCTATCGATGTTGATACATCTAAACTAGTTAAAACCTCCTTTGGCCAGTATCCAAGATTCATACCTCCCATTGACAACCACCAGTTACCAAGTTCAGGGTCCTGTATCCATTATATATATCTTCAACATATATATACACATTTAAAAATATATACAAACATTAATCAGTAATGAAGTTATATATAATTAAGCAAATAACACTACCTTTAGTATTTGAAAGTCAAAGTATGCTTGTTCGCCTCCGTACTTAGAAAGGTCGCTGCCGGTGAAGGAAAATCCAGGTCCATGTGTTGCTGAAACTTGTATGAACCCTTTGCAAAGTAAGTTCATGCAGCTCGTCTTGTAATTGTCGATCTAAATATATACATTTTCATGTGTGAGATATATACTTAAACACTTAAAAAAGACGTAGTTTAGTTGTTTTCAGAGTATATACTTACTGTAAAAAAAGTGAAAAAACGAGTAAACTTATCGTTATATAGCTTAGGAATAACCTGAAACAAAAAAAATATATATATATGAAATTACATGAGAAATATATATGCATGCTTGCATATGAATGTATAGAAAAATGATATACAATATGAATTTGTAACATGAAACTCAACATAAATGACGTGGAATTCTAATTATAGCGATCTCCGACGGGTTTACTATGCCCCCTAGAATATAATTTGGTTCGGGACGGCGGCTGGAGGCCGTCGTTGGTGTCCAAGTGACAATCGGATGCGTATATAAAAAGTGTCACATCATTCGTATTGAGTTTCATGCTACAAATTCATGTTGCGTATCATTGTTCGAATGTATATCAAGGTAACTTACGTGCCATCCGGTTTGAATAACATTTAGGTTTTCTTCAGGAACATCGATGTCTCCGTATATCCATACTTGATTTGCAGTGGCTTGATCTGGCCCCACATTTGGGAGTGCCCACGTAGTGAGCTTTGATTGAAAGCCATGAAAACGAGCTTTCTGGCTCTGCATTATCGCAAACTGGACTCGCAAATTCAACAGGTTTATCATTCAATTTAATTAAGGAATTAACTGCTGTAACTCTACCTTTGTGATGATATTTGTGAATTTTTGCTACTTACATAATTCCGGCTGGAATTAGAATCAAGAACACGAAATCTAGAGCCATAGTTCCGGAAGTATTTGGGTAGTTCTTTCGACATGATTAGATCTTCTTTTCGAGTTCGACGAATGATAACAGTTCCTGGAGGACAAGTATCGTTGAAGCCCTGATCTAAAAGTGATTTAAAATTTTCATCCATAGTCACATTGTTCTTCGTTTGAAAACTTGGTCGTATCTGCAAACACACACATATAAATTAATTAAGTAAATCTATTTTGTTGCCTAATGTAAAAAATCATGCATATAATTAAATACCTGTAGCTTATGATTTTTCAGAACAGGATTATCGAATGCAGGTTGTTTGTACATTTCGATGCAGTCAAATAGATCCCCAGTTATCAAGGACTGCAACAGCGAAGTAAACATTAAAAAAACACAAAATTATATATCATCAATATGGCAAATAATATTATCAAAATGAATAGAACTGATATACCTTAAGGGTTTTGACCGGGGATTTGTTGAGGCTTTGGAGTTCTTTCTCTAACTCCAGGTCTTCTTCCTCAGTCAAGGGAATATTTCTTGCGTCAGTTGAACAAAGCAAAAGAGAGAAGAGCAATATCAAGTAAATGAGGCACAATGACGCCATGATGAAATGATTGTGCTCCGTTCTTCTCGTGTGCTTATCTATTTATATTATAAAATTTATAAACAAAATAAATTACAGGTTAATATGTACTAAATATAAGCCCGTTATATATATATATATATATATATATATATATAACACAATTTTATATATGTATAAAATTAATTCATAATTGATTGATTACTTATAATTACAACAATATAACAGACAAGCAATAGTTTATACAATACTAAATGTATTAATGCATTCTATATATATATATATATAGTTTTGTAATTATAGTAATCAATTAATTTGATGATACATATATATAAAATTGTCTTACAGTTGTATTTATAAAAATATGTCATATTTAGGGCATATGGTAACCTACCACATCAAAAATTTAAACCCACAAATATATCCAATCATAAATTTAAACTATTTTAATGGGATCGACAGTAATTGGGTGGCAAGATATTAATGGGCCCACCAAAATTTAATAGAGGGTCAAATATAGTAGCTAGATATTAATTTAGCTCGTCTTCACGGGATGAATTGATAGTTAATATATAGATATTATCATTTTCAGATTTAGAGGTCAAAATCTGACAAAGTTAGTGTCTACGTCCTCCTCACGCGTTACGTCCTCCTCACGCGTTAGTTATAATATCCGGACTAGTAGTCCCGTGATTTACCTCCTCTATGTTAGTTTTATGATGGATTGACAGAGGCGTTAGGATGATCGAATCATTTTTTTTCGGCAATTTACCAAAGGGCGTACGTAACAATACGAAATTACCAAAGGGCGTCCCATGGTTTCTATTTTACTAAAGGGCGCAGCCCTTTAAGTGAACTTCCTATTATACCCTTGGCGCCACAATAGACCTTTTCCATTCCCATTTTCGAGACATCCGAACCACTTTTGCAGTAAAATAAGAATATGTGGTTCGGATGGCAAGGTCATTCTATCTCTCACCGCGAAAACGTAAATGGTATTGTTGAAGGAGGACATTGTGCGTGCCGTAGTTGTGCTTTAGTCGTTTGCTACTCCCTCGAATCCCTCCGCCCAACCAAAACCTAGGCTCCTATACAGGAAAGTGGTAGTGTGTGATCCTGAGGCTGCTTGAAGTGTTAACGTTGAAGTTGATACTGCTCGGCACTATCAAAGTAGGATTTAGGATTTCTGCAGGTTTAATTTTCATAATAATGGCAGGTAAAAGGTCTGTGGGTGGTTCCTCATCGTCTTCTTCATTGGCATTAATCACCAAGGTATGTGATATTGTTTATACTTAATTTTGCTGAATAAACACTGCTTGTGATATTGTTTAAACTTATTTTTGCTGAATAAATACTGCTTGTGATATTGTTCATACTTATTTTTACTGAATAAATTTGTAATGTATAAAAACTGTAGGGTTCAGATGAGTTTGGAAAAAAATTACATTGGTGCAGTGTTTTAGGTCATTTTAAACATTTTGTTGAAGCATTTGAAATTTTAAAAGATCAACACATTGCGAAGATCAAAGAGTCGCCCTTCAGTATTTTCTTGAACATTCAAGAATTGCAGCATATCCGGGGAATTTTGGTTAATATATTTGAAAGTTGGGATTCAACCTCGCAAGTTTTTAAATTCTCAGGTAATAGTTTTAATTATGAATTATAAACAGTAGCTATAGTAAGATAAAACTTGGATATAGTTGACCTTAAATGATTGATATTTGATCAATTTAAATGAGTGAATTTAAGGTGAAATTCACTTCAGGTCGGTAGGCCTGAAATGAAATAATTTCAGGCCTACCGAGGGCCTGAAGTGAATTTACTTCAGGCCCACGTTGGGCCTGAAATGAATTCATTTCAGGCCCAACGAGAAATAAATTGAAGCCTATATTGTTGATGATAACTAAATATTTTAATTGTTTCAGGTGTACCGGTTGCGTTCACCAGACGAGATGTTGCTTTGGTACTGGGTATAGTGGACCGTGGAGTTTCGATCCCTATTAATTCAACTGAAGCATCGGGTGACCTCTATCGTACTTACTTCTCAAAAGAAAAACAACCTACTAGAACAAGAATTGAGGACTTACTTAAACATTATTCTAAAAGTGTTGAATCAGAGGATGATGTGTTATTAGTTTGTAAATTTTATATTTTGTATATATTTGTTTGTGTTTTATTTTCGTCTAGTACATATAAGGTCCCTCTAGGGCTTGTAGATATAGTAGATGATTATGACAATCTTGGTAGATTCAACTGGGTGGAAGCTATCCATAAATTTTTGTCTCCCCAATTACCTAAGATTGGGGAATTATTTTCATCAAGTCAAGGAAACCAGAGGACCACAAACCTCCCTTATGTAAAGGGATTTGCTGGGCTTTTGGCAGTGAGTAGAATTTACCTAAATTATATTTTATAATATTTTGCTGTTATTAATGTAATTGGCTGGAAAACTTTGTGTAGGCATGGTTTTTGGAGCATGTACCCATTCAAAAACCATACAATGTTGAAGGACCCCGAATAAATAAGTGGAGGAATATTCCTTCGCATATTAGTAGGGTGAGGGACCTTGTCAACCAAATCAGCTCCGAAGAGGTAATTATTGTAAACTGTGATCTATGTTAGTTTATCTTTGTTAGTTTGATATAGAGGCAGTAAAATTTGTGTACTTGGTAATTGACAGGTGATTGTTGAAATAATTCCTAACCTACATGAAAACACATTGTTTGAGAACCTTGAGATTGGGGATGACATTCCACAGCCAATAGCGACATCACAAGGACATGACACAGAAGATGTAAGGCCATGTGGTGAATGCATTCTTAAAGACACCCTAATCAAGGAGCTAACAGAGGAGAATATATGTTTGAATGAAAGGGTTAAGGAATTACTTTCAATTATTGAAAAAAAGGGCATGGAGGCTCAAGAAAGCTATCCTGTAGTCAGTCCTCTTTCTGATCCAGTATCTTGTAGAACAAGGAGAGGACGTGACCGAACTCGGTATGATTACAGGGATACTCCAATTGAGAGTCCAGTATGGCACCAACTATTACATAAGGGGAAGCGGAGAAAGGAACAAATATCAAATGTCATGGACAAGGGAAAAAGGAAACTTAGTGAGGAGGATATGGATGAAGCAAGAGAAACCATTACTGTAATGGAAGTCATGTCTGAAGAAGATATAGAGGAGGAGAAAAGAAGGACCTTCGAACTATACAAAATGAGGCTTCAAGGCATTGATGTATGTGACTTATTTTCATATTAATTACGTCAAATTTATTGAATTTGGTCATTAATTAGTTTGGTGTAAATTGTATCGATGTAGTTTGTGAAGAAGCATTTTATGAAGTCGAAGAAGAAAAATCAAGATAAAGAAGTGGCCTACGTGATAAATAAATTGGAGAACCTAAAGTAAGTTATGAAACATAGTTTAGTTAATATATTTGGGGCTTTAATATATAATCTTATCAATTAACTTGGCAGGTTGGATAATGAATTTATCTGGAGGATGCACCCTTTGCTTTGAAATTGCATTCATTCTTACAAATCCTCAATGGAGAGGTTTTTACAAAAGGCGAGGTCATTGATGCCTTCTGTAAAATGTTATTTAGGGGAGCATCCACATCTGGTAGGTCATACCACAAGTCAATATATTGTTCAACCTTCTTCACAGTAAGTGATGTAAATTAGTAAGAATTAATAGATTGTAGAAGACCTAGTATTATGATGTGGTTATTATAATTTTGATTTTGCAACTATTTAGGCTTCAATAAGATCGTCAAGAAAGTTTTCCATGCAACAAGTGATGAAGACGGATATGATAGAACAAGGGTTTAGATATATTTTAATACCTTTGTGCAGTGATAATACACACTTTCACTTGTTGGCGGTGGATACAGAAGCAATGACTTTCATTCATTTAAATTCTCTTGCTAGTGGCCGTAAATATAAGCATGATTTTGACTCAGCGGTGAGCTACCTACCTTTATTCATATATATGTTCATCATTTGATAAAAAATGTCATTGAAATTCATGATATATTTGACAGGTAAAAGAACTTAAACAATATACTCGCGAGGAACTTACGGCTATTCATCCATATCTACAAAGTCATCATCCCTTGGACAAATGGCCCTCCGTTAGACAAAAATGTCCCCAACAAGAACATAGGTCAGTAAGTGAGGAAGAGTTTGAAAATTTTAAAATGATCAAAGTATTTTATTACCCCACTTATTGAAATCTGAAATACTGTTTGTTATTTTCAGCGTGGACTGTGCCTTCTTTGTTATGCAATACGTCCGATGTCTCCTATACGATGAGAAGATGGATTTCAAACAAGGAGATATGACGAAAATGAGATTTGATCTGACAGTAAATATTATGGGAGACATGTATTGTAAAACATGAGAGTGTCAATCTCTTGAAGTAATGTTGTAAAAAAACATCCTTTGCTGGTGATTCGGCTCCATTTGTATAGAAATTGTGTAATTTGTATGAATATAATTTATTGTCCAGAAAAACAAAACAATTGTGTGATGTTGATTCACATCGAGTTGCTGCAATGTAGTGTACCAACTGATACGGTAAGAAAACAACTCATAATGATTTGGACAAAGTTTGCACACCAGAAATAACATCTCTTTGGTTAACTCTAACTACTGACATATATCCAAGTATCGAAGGTCCATAAGTGGGTTTCTGATACATAATTTGAAAACATGACTTTATCGTCTCGAAGGAATTGAAAATTGGTATGCATTCTGTATTGACTTAGTAAGATGGATTATCTCTACCATAAATTTAAAATACTTGTTTCAAATTGTAAATTTTAATAATTAAATAAAATTACAGGATTTGGTCACAACTTGTAGATAAATATAGAATATTAATCTATAAATCATGATTTTATTTAATGGCCAAGGTGAGCATGAAATTTACTTTTCAGGAACACGGTGGCCTGAAATAAAATGAATTCAGGCCCACGGGGCTGAAATAAATATTCAGGCCCACGTGGGCCTGAAATAAATCATTTCAGGCCCACGGTGGGCCTGAAATAAAAACACTTCAGGCCCAAGGAGGGCCTGAAATAAAACCTTTCAGGCCCACGTTGGGCCTGAATAGATCCAATTCAGGCCCAGGGTGGGCCTGAAATAAATCAATTCAGGCCCAAGGCGGGCCTGAAATAAAAACACTTCAGGCCCAAGTTGGGCCTGAATAGATCCATTTCAGGCCCAGGGTGGGCCTGAAATCAAGTCATTTCAGGCCCACCGTGTGCCTCAACTGGGAAAATTTCAGGGTCTCTGTTAACCATTAAATACTTCTGATTTAAGTTGGTGGATAATAAATTTGTAGTTGTATAGGTGTAAGACGTTTATAGAAGATAACTGATAAATATTGGTACTTAGTGTGCACATAAAAATCCACTGATCTAGCCTTGGTGATACAGCAAGATTAGAGGGTTGGGCACCCAAAATCTCATCTCCTATCTCAACCCTAACTACTGATCTAGGTTTTTCAGAATTCCAGATATGGGAGGTCCATCAGTGAGTTTTGCTCAAAACTCACTGATAGACCTAAATCACTGATCTAGCCTTGGTGATACAGCAAGATTAGAGGGTTGGGCACCCAAAATCTCATCTCCTATCTCAACCCTAACTACTGATCTAGGTTTTTCAGAATTCCAGATATGGGAGGTCCATCAGTGAGTTTTGCTCAAAACTCACTGATAGACCTAAACCACTGATCTAGCCTTGGTGATACAGCAAGATTAGAGGGTTGGGCACCCAAAATCTCATCTCCTATCTCAACCCTAACTACTGATCTAGGTTTTTCAGAATTCCAGATATGGGAGGTCCATCAGTGAGTTTTGCTCAAAACTCACTGATAGACCTAAATCCACTGTCTAGCCTTGGTGATACAGCAAGATTAGAGGGTTGGGCACCCAAAATCTCATCTCCTATCTCAACCCTAACTACTGATCTAGGTTTTTCAGAATTCCAGATATGGGAGGTCCATCAGTGAGTTTTGCTCAAAACTCACTGATAGACCTAAATCACTGATCTAGCCTTGGTGATACAGCAAGATTAGAGGGTTGGGCACCCAAAATCTCATCTCCTATCTCAACCCTAACTACTGATCTAGGTTTTTCAGAATTCCAGATATGGGAGGTCCATCAGTGAGTTTTGCTCAAAACTCACTGATAGACCTAAACCACTGATCTAGCCTTGGTGATACAGCAAGATTAGAGGGTTGGGCACCCAAAATCTCATCTCCTATCTCAACCCTAACTACTGATCTAGGTTTTTCAGAATTCCAGATATGGGAGGTCCATCAGTGAGTTTTGCTCAAAACTCACTGATAGACCTAAACCACTGATCTAGCCTTGGTGATACAGCAAGATTAGAGGGTTGGGCACCCAAAATCTCATCTCCTATCTCAACCCTAACTACTGATCTAGGTTTTTCAGAATTCCAGATATGGGAGGTCCATCAGTGAGTTTTGCTCAAAACTCACTGATAGACCTAAATCACTGATCTAGCCTTGGTGATACAGCAAGATTAGAGGGTTGGGCACCCAAAATCTCATCTCCTATCTCAACCCTAACTACTGATCTAGGTTTTTCAGAATTCCAGATATGGGAGGTCCATCAGTGAGTTTTGCTCAAAACTCACTGATAGACCTAAACACTGATCTAGCCTTGGTGATACAGCAAGATTAGAGGGTTGGGCACCCAAAATCTCATCTCCTATCTCAACCCTAACTACTGATCTAGGTTTTTCAGAATTCCAGATATGGGAGGTCCATCAGTGAGTTTTGCTCAAAACTCACTGATAGACCTAAATCACTGATCTAGCCTTGGTGATACAGCAAGATTAGAGGGTTGGGCACCCAAAATCTCATCTCCTATCTCAACCCTAACTACTGATCTAGGTTTTTCAGAATTCCAGATATGGGAGGTCCATCAGTGAGTTTTGCTCAAAACTCACTGATAGACCTAAACCACTGATATAGCCTTGGTGATACAGCAAGATTAGAGGGTTGGGCACCCAAAATCTCATCTCCTATCTCAACCCTAACTACTGATCTAGGTTTTTCAGAATTCCAGATATGGGAGGTCCATCAGTGAGTTTTGCTCAAAACTCACTGATAGACCTAAATCCACTGATCTAGCCTTGGTGATACAGCAAGATTAGAGGGTTGGGCACCCAAAACTCATCTCCTATCTCAACCCTAACTACTGATCTAGTTTTTCAGAATTCCAGATATGGAGTCCATCAGTGAGTTTTGCTCAAAACTCACTGATAGACCTAATTCACTGATCTAGGTTTTTCAGAATTCCAAATGTTTTTCTTTCAGGCCCAAGTTGGGCCTGAAATAATTTTATTTCAGGCCCAAGGTGGTCCTGAATAATTTTATTTCAGGCCCACGGTGGGCCTGAAATAATTTTATTTCAGGCCCACGTTGGGCCTGAATAATTTTATTTCAGGCCCACGGTGGGCCTGAAATAATTTATTTCAGGCCCACGGTGGGCCTGAATAATTTTATTTCAGGCCCACGGTGGGCCTGAAATAATTTTATTTCAGGCCCACGGTGGGCCTGAAATAATTTTATTTCAGGCCCAACTTGGGCCTGAATATATCTTATTTCAGGCCCAGCTTCGTTCAATAAAATTAAAAACATAATCAATAAAATTAAATATATCTGAATTTTAGAGCCTTGAAAAGTAAATATAAATACATAATCAATAAAATGCAAATCCAAAATCTGAAATATATATGATATATTCCAAATTTAGTTTTATTTTTATAAATAAAAATAGATATAACCTAAATTATATTTATAATACATATAAAAAGCGCCTCCTAGGGCCTGAAACCCTTTATATCAGGCCCAGCAGTCACTCATTTGTATAGCAGTCACTGATTTGTTTAGCTCCAGATTTGTTGCGATTTGAAGGTTGCGGGCTTGTCTTGATTGGAGAAGTTGTGGGCGACATCATCGTCATCGCACTAGTCGACTTGTACGTACCCTAATTTTTAGTTTGTCATTTCAGTTCTTGCTTTCACCTAGGGTTAGCGATAGTTTTCAGTAAAAGACTGAATTTGAGGAGGCCCTTTTATGAACGAATTCTAAGTGTCATTTTTGTTTGTGTCAAATAATTTTTTGTTTGATGGTTGCAAAGTTCGGTATGGGTCAAAAAAGATCAGCTTCAAAGAAAGCTGCTCCCACCAAATCTAAGAAACAGCAAGTCTCTGGGGGAAGTCATGAGAAAAAACAGCTGCCAAAACGAAAAATCAAATTGCCTACCCAGTATTCAAGTTTTGCCAACAGAGGTCGAAGCAAACGAATGAACTGGAAAAGTAGCCTATCCCATTTCAAAATTTTATTGATTCTGTTCCACCCACACCAGCACAAGAACAGTTGCTTCGAGACACACCCTTTTCTTGGTCCTCGACCTTCCTACTAGTTCTTGTGTAAGACCCCAAGTTCAGAACATGTTTGATAATTGGGATGAAGAAGAACAGAGCTTTGTAATCCATGGGAAAAATCTGAATTTCACAAAGGTTGATATATCACTTATTCTAGGGCTACCTGACCATGGAGAGATAGTCCAACTTGATTTAAATGAGGCCTCCACGCCACTGTACAAGGAGTATTTTGAAGATTCCAGTTGTTCTGCCCGACATTTGGAGAAACTGCTAATAAAGTCTACATCCAATGACAAGTGTACTGTCAGTTGTATATACTCTATTTTTTCAGTACAGTGCTATTTTGTGGTACTAGCAGCATACTTGTCATTCCTGCCGTGTCACTTATTGATTGTGTA
>JAGFNQ010003971.1:91188-245725 GCA_024364735.1 Boesenbergia rotunda | reverse complement strand
TTGCAAAGCAAAGGACAGATGAAGATGAGCCACTTGCCAAAAAATTAAAAAAAACTCAGTTCACACAAGACTACCATCCCAAAGGCAAGGACAAACAAGTTGTTCAGGATGAGGATGAGGATGAGGATGAAGATGATGATAAAGATGACGCGGCTCCTGCCCCATCAATCTCAGATACTACAACGCAAACAAATAAATCTGAGACCTCCACACAAACAAACTTATCTGAACATCACACAGCTAAAGCTAAAGAATTTCAAAAGGTCAAAAGCAAAATCTTGAGGAATTCCAGGGCAATTTTTAAGAAGAAGCCTAAAGATTCAGAGATTGCTGAAACATTATTAAAGCTTAGTAAATTAAAGTGAGTTAGTTGCTATTGCATTTGGAAAAATATTGTAAAACAATGATGATTATTGACATTCATTAATAAAATTGAATCTTCAAGAATTTCATTAAGTTGCTTATCTTATTTGCATGTAGGTATGAGTTGAAACCAGTATGGTCCAATGGGACCTTTACATTAGATATGCTATCTTTTTTGACAATATTTGATTGGAATGACTATACTACCGGGGATTGCATCAATGCATACTGGACTATTCTTGGAAATGAAGCAAAAGCGTGTAACTCACCATACCAGCCCTCCATATTGTGTGGGGTGGGGTTTGATGTAAGTGAATTAACTACTTAATCATTATTATTTTTTTCTATAATTTAGTCCACTGACACTTACTTTTTAATAACCATAGGATCTTTTTGAGGCGATTCGCGCTCACGCTTTTGAACAAACTATTGCTACTGATACGGATAAGCCGATTAGATATATCATATGTCCTCTAAATAATGCAGACGATCATTGGCATCTAATGGTTATTGACCTCGTGGAAGGTTGTATCCATCATTATAATTCTCTCGGCGCCACAGAAGGGTACACTGCTAAATTTGAAAAAACTGTAAGTTTTCTACTTCATAGATATACCTCAACAAAAAGGTTCATACCAATATAATTGTTACTGATGTCATATCTGTGTAGGTGGCGTTTTTCAAAAATATGACCTGGGATTATTACAAGACATGGCATAAAGGATTGCCTGCCATATCTGGGACAGAGTTTACTAAAATTGTTGCACAAGGACCCACCCAATCCAGATCGTAAGAGGATGTTTATTTTTGTTAAAAATAACAATGCATTTCATAGTTGATCTTATAAGATGACAACAATGTCAATATTGGTTTTTCAGGTCGGATTGTGCCTTTTTCATGATGCGGTATGCAGAAAGTCTAGTTTTCCAAAGATCTACAGATTTTAGCCAAAAGGATATGAAAAATTATCGATTTCAAGTGGGCTATAAAATAATGAGAGACAAGTGTTGGAAGCTAAATCTGTAACTAGAGTTTTTGTTCATACTATGCATATGTAATTGTCAGCACAAACATTGTATTTGTAATTATACAATCCATGTACTCCTTCTCAAATCAATGAAACTTTGCTTCGGATTATTGGGTTTGTCTCATATATGATCTGTAATCTGTAAATGTTGTCGAATTGTTTCAGTAATATTGAACCTTGTTTTTGCTAGAATCATTTGAAATGAGGACCACATTGGGCTTGATACAAAAGCATTTTAGGAAACCCAGTCAGTGCCTGAAACAAAATGATTCAGTTGTATAATGTAAGTTTAATGACAAACAATATATGTTTGTAGTTAAAATGTATGTAAACCATTTTGATAAACCAATGGAGCATTGCTTTGGATCCTTGTTATTGTCTAAAACTGTAATCTATACTCTGTCCTCTTGTCGATACTATAAGCAATATTGAACCTTACTTTTCCTCTACCCTATTTTTAAATCACAGCCCACGCTGGGCCTGAAATGAGATGATTTCAGGCCCACGCTGGGCCTGAAATAATATCATTTCAGGCCCAGCGTGGGCCTGAATGAGATGATTTCAGGCCCAAGCTGGGCCTGAAATGGAATTATTTCAGGCCCAGCGTGGGCCTGAATGAGATTATTTCAGGCCCAAGCTGGGCCTGACACAATAATGTTCAGAATTCAAATAATCTCATTTCAGATTTCAAATAATTCAATATTAGAATATTAAATATTTTATATAAATATACATGTTGTGAAATTATTTTTAATATTAAACAAAAAAAAGAGTCCTACATAGACATTGCATACCACAATTTAATTCCATCCACATCATTACCTCATTTTTTCAGAATTTGGCACAGCAGGAGGTTTGTTTCATGGACCTATGATATTTTGAATTCTCAAAGCTCATTACCAGTAGTTAAAGTTTAGATAGCTAGGAGATGATATTTTTGGTCTCCAAACATAGTCCTAATGATTATCAATTACGTGTTAATACAGTATCAGTTGGCACAGAACAATGATTCAACAAAGAAAACAAACAAACAAAGGGTCTCAAATGACATATATTCACAAACCATAGGACTTCAGGACTTCAAGACCAGAAATTACATTTTTGTGGGTTTCAAAATTCGAAAACTTCACAACTGCTCAATTCTGCTTACATCACTTTACACAAGAAGAAATGTATCATAATATTGAAATACTTCTTCAAGTCACAACATTAACAACAACTAGTTTTTTGACAATACTATAGCTGTAAAATATACAAAATCTTTACATTCAGTTATCCTCCATACAAAATATACACTTCACTCAGAATATTGGGTCACTACATATACCAATTAACTCAAGACCTTGGGGCTGGCGGCATTCTACATGTCCTTTTATTATGACCAAGTTGTTTGCACCGGCTGCATTTTAGTTTGACCTTGCCATTGTGTCTGGACTCTATCCGTGCCTTCTTTCGTCTACCAGGCTGCACAAGGCTACAGGGACATAGAACTGTAATGTCGTTTACTCCAGTAGGCCAAAACTGCTTGCTTCTACAAGGGAAAATACGATCCATGTAAACCCACTTCCAAGTTTCAGAATAAAAAAAATGCTCACAATAAGGAAGTGTATCCATGTTCCTGTAAATGATTACGGCAATAGCATGTGAGCAAGGAAGTCCTGAAATTTGAAACTCCCCACATTAACAAACCTTTTTTCCAAATCAACAATGTATGAAGTGCCCCATGTTTCTACTTCCATTTCTGATTGAGAGTAAGGGTGAACCTTATAAGCTCTTGCTTTCTCTCTCCTTGAATCCATTTCTTTTGTAGCATTAGGTGTCAAAGCAAGCTGCCATTTGGAGACTTGCTCTCTACGGTTATAGAACCATCGAGCAACTTTTCTTCTTGTATTATCAATTAATCTGTTTATGGGAAGCTCACGTGTAGACTTGAACAAAGCATTTAAGCTCTCCACACAATTCGTGGTAAGCATTCTGTACCTTCTCCCTGTAAAGTGTGCATTTGCCCACCTTTTAGGGTCAATGTTGTGAAGCCACTTATGGGCAACTGGATGTTTTTCAAGCATTGTCTGCATTATCATATCATATTGGAGTGTTGTGTTGGCTCGTGCTGCTGCCCAAAACAAACCTACAACAGCTCTACTCCCAGTATCAGTTACCAAATTACAACACATGTGGTGGCAACAAAAGGCATGATGCGCGTTTGGGTAGACTTTTCTAACTGCTGATATAATGCCCCGATGTCTATCTGATACTATGGTGATTGAGTGATCATCGACACCAAAGAACCTCTTTGTATGCTCCAAAAACCACTCCCATGCAGACCCACATTCAACTTCAGCTATTGCGAAGGCAACTGGAAGAACATTGTCATTACCATCAATCGTCGTTGCAATCAACATTACTCCCGGAAACTTTCCTCTTAGGTGTGTGGCATCAATTCCGATAAGTCTACGCAAATAAGACCTGAAAACCCTTCGGCAAGCACCAAAACCCCAAAAACACCGCTGGAACTGATTGTCACCATTCCTGCATAGTGCCACATACGTTTCAGGATCTCTAGCTCTTAACTCACGCAGATATTGTGGAAGTTCTCTATAAGCCACATCATAATCTCCAACAACCTTTTTCAATGCTTTCTCCCTAGCTATGTATGCTTTTCTGTATGATATGGTCACTCCAAATCTAGCTTTAATATCTGATATAATCATACTTGGTTTGTATTGTTCATTATGAAGAAATTGCTCTTCAACAAAAGAAGCAACAAATGATGAAGAGCATGCATGATGATCAGCACTTTCCCTAACAGTTCCGCATTGGTGTTCCTTTATATATTTTGTAACAGTGAACTCTACTTCCCCCCTTGCTACTACTCTCCATGTACATGGTTGGTTGAAGCACACTGCTTTAACTCTATTTTTTCGGGTGTCAACTGGGTTATATCTCATATGCTTAATCATGACATGTTTGACAAGTGCATTCTTGAATTCTTCTCTAGATGGGAATATCTGCCCCACAAAAAATTCATGCCCATCTCTTGCCTCTAACTCTCCAATTGGCCCCGCAAGCAATCGAGAATTTAAAATATAAGGATCTTCAGCTAATGGAAACTCCTCCTCTAAGTCACTGTACTCATCTGGGGGAAATCATATTCCTCAATCTGCATATCATCGGCTTGGAATTCTAGTACACTTGTAATGGGTTCTAATTCATTTGCATTCCGGATTTCAATTCCTTCCTTCCCACTCCAAGTTGCCTCAAAGAATTCAGCAACTCTTGAAGAAGAATTCAAACCCTCACCTTCTATATTAGTTGCTTCTTCATTTAGGTCAATTGCCAAATTCCTTGTAATTTCTGATCCATTCCCCGTGACAGCATTATCATCAAGAGTATTCCATATTTCGGAGATAATTTCGTCAACATCATTATCATCCCTGAAAAATAAATTAAAATTATATTTAGCAAACTTTGAAAAACATAATCAAGGACCTAGGAATGCCCAAACCTCTAACCTTGCCGAAAAACCCAGAAATTTTCCCACTTGAGGCCCATCCTCGGCCTGAAATGGAGGTATTCAGGCCCAAACTGGGCCTGAATTGAAGTGATTTCAGGCCCACCCTAGCCCTGCCAATTTTTTATATCAGGCCCTCCATTGGGCCTGAAATGTTTTTATTTCAGGCCCACGGTGGGCCTGAAATAAATCATTTCAGGCCCACGGTGGGCCTGAAATCATTTTGCCCACGGTGGGTCTGAAATGATTTATTTCAGGCCCAAGGTGGGCCTGAAATGATTTATTTCAGGCCCACCGTGAGCCTGAAATCATTTTATTTCAGGCCCACCCCCTTGTGCCTCCCAGGGCCTGAAATCACAGGGCCTGAATTATATTGATTCAGGCCCTCCCAGGCCCTCAAATCCAATGATTTCAGCACCTGTAAGGACATGAAATCTTTTTATTTCAGGCCCTGGGAGGACCTGAATTCCTTTTTTTTCAGGCCCTAGGTGGACCTGAATTTATTTTTTTTCAACCCCTGCCAATGCCTGAAAACAACATATTTGATTCACTCTCAGGGCCTGAAATCTAATGACACCATGCACTCCTAGGGATTTAACTCCTTTAATTTCTGGCCCTTCTAGGGCCTGATATCGTAATATATCATCCCTAGGTCGAATTCAAGCATTTTTTTATCTTCATTTTAACAAATTTCACAGAGCCTTATTATGTAATAATATCACCTTTAGACTCCTCCAAACATACAAATTCTAGCAAGAGTTGATAAGTATAAAACCAGGTCTGATACAATATCAAAGATGACAATCATACGTACATTACTATTTGTATTTGTTACCAATCTGTTGCTTGATTTTTCTCCTTCAACACCTATCTTCCTCAGCTGCCTTGATCAATTGAGTTGTGCAAAGTCGAAATATATACGTACCCTCGTGATGATTCGACTTTTGCAAGTTAGTATTATATATATAGGCTGAGAATATTTTCACTACCTTGCCATCCGAACCACATATTCTTATTTTACTGTAAAAGTGGTTCGGATGTCTCGAAAATGGTAATGGAAAAGGTGTATTGTGGCGCCAAGGGTAGAATAGGAAGTTCACTTAAAGGGCTGCGCCCTTTGGTAAAATAGAAACCATGAGACGCCCTTTAGTAATTACGTATTGTTAGGGACGCCTTTTGGTAAATTGCCGTATTATTTATGATAATAGAATTTTACTTCGATTGCTACTAGTAAATGAGTAGAGAGATCAATTTGATATTAGTTTTTAAAGTTGTCTATATAATTTGGATAATATAAAACTTAAAGTAAGTTCAGTAATGTACCGTATTTAATTTCGTAATTTAGCTGCCTAAATTGAACAAAAGTTATTTGCTTACGAAGCGATTCATTTTCAATATTTTTTTTAATATTAAGATTTTTTAAGAAAAAAAATCAAGCATTTTCGATGAAAAATGATTACGATATTTCTTATTTTTATTAATTTCTAATATTTCCAAATAAAATCTGAGAACAGAAATTTGTGAAATTATTTTGATAAAACAAACGACGACAGGAATGCACGTCTTCAAACACAGACAGCTGGCGCTGTTATTATGGAGTATAAATTTTATTGATCTACTCTGTAGGGAAGCTGTTTCCTGTTCCGATTCTGACAGGCTCCTGACGAACTACACCAGTTTATTCGCTCTGGTTCTTCATCGAACGATCGGTCGAGATCTTTGAGACTTCCCATGCCCGAACCGCGTTGCTCGTTGAGGTTTTCCTGAAGGGAAGCGCAATTCCCAAACATCAATTCTATCTACCATAAGTCCGATTCGGTCTATACAGCTGAATTCCTTTTTTTCCCTTGATGTTTTGGAATTTGATTCCTGCGTTGGATCGGATTTTTCAACTCTTTAATCTTTAATTGGTTTCGATTCGTAGTTGCTGGAGTCTGGTGGAATAAAGCCGTCCTATATTGCTGGAAAAATCTTCTTCTCGATGGCTCCTGCTTACTTAACGGCGGAGGAGGTTAGTGATCTGAGATCGTAACTTTGCGCCTTCTGCTCTTGTTTTCCCCGGCAGTGGATCTATTTGATTGTGGTGACCCGTTTGAAATTAGCGCTTTTGTTGAGGTCGGAAAACGAAAATAGATATTTCATCAAAATGTTGAAAACTAAGATTTTATTGAACTAGTGAATAATCAATTTTTCTCCTTTTCACTTCTTTCTTTGCATTCTCTAGTGTCTTCTTTTTCAGTTTTGAAAGATGTATCTAAGAGTGGTCCAATTGACTGACCGATCTAATGTCTGCGTTGATATAAGTGTTAATTCATCTTGAAATAGTCACTCCTACAGGGATTCGGTTAGACCAGTAATAAAAAAAATGCAGTCTGACGCTGGAAACTCTGCTTGCATTATTGTTCCTTTGAAATTCAAGACAATCTTCTCTTTAGGGATTCCATAGTGATCTTTTACGGCTAGATTTGAGAATATATAAGCATTGCTGATTTATGCATCCATGGATGAATGGCATATTGGGATGCTTCTATGTTAATTCCTGTATAACGATAGAAATTCTTCAACATGTTTAATTATGAGAACATAACATACAGATTCCACTTATATGATGATTTGGATAATGGAAATGCTTGATTTTCATGATTAACTCAAAATTATATGAAATCATGTTGATAATAATAAGAACTCTTTGATGTCAAATGGAAACGCACCTGCTTAGATTGAGGATACAAGCTCCAATGGGCAATGCCAATTAGGAAATTTTTTTAAGGCTTAACCGAATTGACTTTACAACGAAAATAATCATATATAGTTTTCTTAGTAAGACACAGTGAAACATCTAACAACCCATTGATGGCCAGACTGCATTTTTTTTACTTGAAACCTAGTTATCTGTTTCAAAAGTTTAAGAACTGTTTATTGCATTTACCTAATTACATTAAATACACTTGCAATATTCTCTTCCTATCAATGTTTGTTGGCTTGTTTAGGTGTAATGCAATGTACAAATCTCTGATGGTATATCTTTCATGTAGCAGTATTATAGCACTGGTACAGGAACAAAACTGACACACTGTTTTTCAACATTATGTATTTGAAGGTTCTTAAGAGAGACATACCATGGGAAACTTACATGTCTACTAAGCTCATTACTGGTACACATCTTCAGTTATTGAGGCGCTATGACAAAAAATCTGATAGCCAAAAAGCTTCTTTACTTGATGATGTAAGTATCAGTTTGTTCCCTTTTTCTTATACTCTTTCACTGGTGACATTTTTGTGTGTTTGCGTTGAAGTTATATTTTTCACTGTGGACCTCAGTCCGTTGTACATTGAATAATTGTTCTTCTCCTTTCCTTTTTATTTATTGAACCGTAATTTTATATCCACATATTTAATTGAAAATTGATATAAGTTGTTCTTTCTTTCTTGTGTATTAAATTACTTCCAGTTATTTTCCTGTCATGTCCCGAGTTGGACAAGGTTAACCTTAGGCTGTTTCCACAGGGCGCAACTTTAGAATTTGTGATATCTATTCATTATTTGAACTTACAACACTTAAAATTATAATGAACCTCAAAAGAAAATATGTGATTAATTACATATAACATTAATTTAAACCTTCAATTTTACAGGGCGGACCTGCTTATGTGCAACTATTCACCAACATTTTACGTGACATATCGAAGGAAGAGACAGTGGAATATGTACTTGCTCTTATTGATGAAATGCTTAGAGGTAAGAGATGGTATATTTTGACCTCTCATGTTAATCATCTTAATAAATTTCCTTCTGTTCTTTGCAGCAAATCCAAAACGGGTTGGACTTTTTCACCAAGCAAGTGAAGATATTTACCATCCTTTCTTAAGTTAAGTTTCTGATAGCATTCTGGTATCACCAGTCCTTGTCTAGGAAAATAGTGATTGATTGCATCTTTTAGGTTGACAGATGGAACTACTTATATCCTTCTGAAATCCTATTGATTGAATCTTGAGGAACCTTTGATGGAGAAGGAATTCATCTAATTAGTATTTACAGGATATTTTTATGAAGAGTGCCTTTATGTAGTGGTTGTAGTGAGTTCGATGGTGAAAATGTTGTCTACCAGTGCAGTTAATGAACTTTCTGATTTTTTGTGTAGTTTATATTCATGATATCTCATGTCAATACCAATTAGATTTTGATTGATATGATGCTTCTAGCTTCATTTGCTTTCTTTTATGTCACTGACAGTGGTATGCCAAATGTTTGCAATATTTTCTATTTGTTGAAAACAACTTCACTTCCCATGATCTTCTGTTCTTCTACGTGAATGATTATTGTCTTACAGTGCTAATTCTTGTTATGTGAAAATTTATTTTCTTTATCAACCTTACTTTATTCACAAACTCTTCCAATCTTTCAGATGGCTTAGGGAAGGAAATTGGTTCATACAAGAGAACTGTTGTAAAATATTGACTCTTGTTGTAAGGTAAAATCAAACTCTTGTATTGCCACACATACTCTATTAATAGTTTAGCACGGAGGCATTTAGTTAATTCTCCTTTTAGTGTTCGACCGAAAGCTCGTGATGGCCACATTACAACTGGAGAACCCTCACATTCAAAAAGCAAGATCTCAACTTTTAATGATGTTTTAAAAGGACAACTTGACTGGCTCTCTTCTCAGGTAAAGCTCTCTTTGCTCATTGCAATTCTTCGCATGTCTTTTTGTTTTTGTTTTTGTTTTTGCTTTACAAGCCTCACACATACTTTTTTTTTGTTTTTGAAGTTTTTTTTATGTGCTGTAAATGTTGGCATCTATTTTTTCTCTTAATCCATATGGCTGTTGGTTTGAATTACACTTACGTTAATTAAAATAAGTCCATAGATGAATCCTATCAGATGGACATTACAGTGGACAGATCATCCAGCTGTTGTTTCCCTAGAAAAAACAAAATGAGGAAGTCAAAAGTTCAGTAGGGCATCCATTCTTTGTAGCTAATCTCCTAGAAGTGGTAGGAAATCTGCTTTACTCATGTGCCCCTAAAACCTAGAAACTATATCAATGTGGCTCCTACCTCCTGACCACCATCCTTTGTAGCGGCTTTGCAACTCAACTCTCCCCATTGCAACCAATGTGTCATCCTGCCTCTCCTTCGACATCATCGGCGTGAGACTCTTCCTTCCTGTCAACTCCTGTGATCTTCTTGTTACCTCTTTAGTGTTGCCAACTATCCATTTGACACTAAAAAGAAGCTAATCCTTGATGCCATGGAGCTCAGCGACTATGAGATCTAGCAGAAGGCACATGCTGCAACCCTTAAATCATGCAAGCGGTGGATATGGAGAAGAAATTGAGTAATTGAGGGGATAAAAGTTTATGAACCAATAAAGAAATTGTGGTGGGCAAACTGCTTCATATCTTTATATTTTCCCCTATCAATTTATATTTATAGTGTAGTTTGCTTAACTGATTGAAACATGTTTTCATATCAGTGCTGAAGTATTGATAACTTGATATGATTTCGGTTTCCCAATTTTGGAACTTCTAATATATCTGAACTAAGTAAATAGTGGTGTGATCAAAATCATTAAAACCATTAGCTTAATCTACCAATGTGTTGGTCTTTAGCGAATATTGTATTTGCTTTTCAGCTGAAGAATCCATCTCATCCAACTTGTTCTATACCTTTGGCTATAAATTGTCTATCCAATTTGCTAAGAGAACCCTCCGTGAGGGTTTCATTTGTTCAAGCAGATGGTGTTAAATTGCTAGTTCCTTTGATTTCACCAGCATCGAATCAGCAGTCCATCCAGGTAAAGTAATTTTATTTATTCATACTATTTTTTTTTTTAAATAATCATCTAGATAGTTTGTTGCGTTCAACTTGCAGTAGTCTTCTTTTATGCCTCTCTGGTAATTGTTAACTTATACATCATTTCTTTTTGGTCATTGAATTTAGCAAAATTCAAGTTTCTTGGGTATACCCTCTGGCATAACTTTTATGCTAGATACAAGCAGTATATTTTATAGTTTATTGCATAGTTTAGTAATATTCAATATTTACTGTGGCATTTTCAACAAATTTGTTTCAACAATTTGTAAAATATTTAACTCAGTTTTTTATTTGTTTTTTATCATGTGTGTTAAAGGGTACATGCATAAAAAATCTTCTTTCTATTATATGCATCCAAAAGTGAAATAGTTAACTAAATGGATGCTCTCATCCCATGACTTACTGCAACCCTCTTTTGTATAAATAATTCATCATTTTCACAAGTTTTCACCCTCAATTTGGTGAGGCCTGAGTGTTTCAGATGATGTTGAATGAGGAGGGATGTCTTTGACCATGATTTAACTGTGCTAATACAGTCCTTTGTTGCGTTATTACAATATCGGGGCATACATTTTGATGCATGCTATGAGTGTATGCAATGACACTAACTGTTTCCATGCTAGCTATTCACTTAGTCTCTGTTTTGACCCAGAATTTTTGTTTGGCTTGGACAAAGGAAAATTGTTATAGGTTTACCTTGAACAAAAGGAAATGTAATAAAAGAGAATGCTTTTCTTGTTTCCTTTCTCCGTTAGCTTATCTTGGCCGACATGGTATATGATTACTTTGAGCTGCCATGGCCAATTTGGTTCATCCCACAGGTTAAGGCTCATTGCTACAATCTAAAATGTACAATGCTTTTTCTGCGAATGCAATCAACTTATGTTCTGGTATGTTACATACTGAAGTCAATGTTTGTGTTTGCAGCTTCTTTATGAAACTTGCCTTTGTATTTGGCTATTGTCCTTTTATGATGCAGCAGTGGATTACTTGGCCACTACTAGGGTTATGCCAAGGCTTGTGGAGGTTGCAAAAGGTTCAACCAAAGAAAAGGTTAATTCTGCTAATGTTTCTGAGTCTTTAAACTTAGTAAGATCTGGCAAAATTTTCAACAGTCCATACTAAGCAGGTTGTGAGGGTCATTGTGTTAACATTGCGAAATTTGCTGCCAAAGCCAGCATGTGGGGCACAGATGATTGATCTTGGATTACCACAGATCGTCCAGTCTCTAAAAGCTCAAGCCTGGAGTGATGAGGTTACACTTCTAATCCTTTTATTAAAGTTGATTGGCTAACCAATTATCCCCAAAGCTCAAGCTATTAGGAAATTGACTGATTTATATCTTTGTATTCCTCACACTGCATTTCATGTGATTGACCCAATCTCTTAATACATGAATTGATTATATATATATATATATATATATATATATATATATATAATATATATATATATATATATATATATATATATATATATATATATATATATATATATGAGTTTTGCTATGCTAAGCACTTTATTGCACAAACTCCGTGCAAACCTCAACTAATTTTCAGGTTGAAATTTTTTTTTACTTAACACTATAAGTCAACTACTAAACCCTAAAGGCAAAATTTGATTGGCACAACCGAGAGATTAAAAAAAAAGAAAACTTTTCTGTTGTGGGCGCGCACGCTGTCCGTGGCGTGGCGCCCGCAGCAGATAAGTCTTATATATATATATATATATATATATATATATATATATATATATATATATATATATAGGTGGGTTCGAACCCCGACCTACTGCTACTGCTTGCTCCGATACTATGTTAAAAGTTGATTGACTGACCGTTTATCCTAAAGTTTGAGCTACTATGAAATCAACCGATTTATATATTTGTATTGTTCACATGTCGGTCTTGAAAATGGTTGAAGTACTCTAGTTCACTCCACAAGAGACTTGCATGCGAATGAAAATGATTTAGTCTTTATCATTGACATTGAATGAGCTACCATTTGATGTCAATACTTTTGTTTTATGACTACATTTTTATAGCAACTTATGGAGTTGGATATTGTAACCATCCATGTAAAATCTCCCTTCTAGCTCGCTACTGGTATATAAAGTAGCATTCCTATGATGATCATTGTGATTTGTTGAACCAAGAACGCATCTTTGGAAACCACACCACCAATACCAACACTACAGAAATAAATGTAATTACTATTTATTTTTTATGCTTAAGTGACCTGGACGCTAGGGTTATCATACCAGTCCATTGCTATCTGCCACTCATACTAACACTAAAGACTATTGTTCACTGTGGATCCTTTGAAGAATGGTGGTCCTCCCTCTCTTTTGCTCGGACCTGATATTACTCCTTACTGCTCAGTATGGGATGGAATTTTAAACATTTGTTGCTTGTACTTATTCATTTAGCTAACTTTGCTACTAATTTTCAATGTTTGTGATGTGCAGCTTTTAACAATATACTTTTTTTTTTATCTAGGATTTATTAGACGCACTGAATCAATTGGAAGATGGACTTAAAGAACATATTAAAACTTTGAGTTCCTTTGACAAGTATAAGCAGGAAGTCCTTTTGGGTCATCTCGATTGGTATCCTATGCACAAGGATCCAGGTTTCTGGCGAGAGAATATTACAAATTTTGAAGAAAATGATTTCCAGGTAAGTTATGCTCCTATCTACTTTTCAGAAAAGATTCATGAGACCCTTGATCTGATTACACTGGCCCCCCACATTAAGTGAAAGCATCTTGGTTATACTATTCCTTTAGACTTATTGCGGACAAGGGGCTTATGCATAAAGGATGCTTCTTTATTAGCAAGACATCCATATATCATGTTTCTAATTGCTGTTGCCTATTTTTTTTAGCTATTGTTGATAGTTCAATAAAAGTTAGTATTGCTATTGTGTAAAATCACGATTATTGAAATGATGAGAAAGGAATCTTCCATATGGCATCCATGATTTGTTTTTGTATCAGCAAACTCCATCCTGGGGAAACAACGGCTTTAGTTTTCCAACATGAAAAAAATTCTTGATTAACAATGTTAATGAATTAAACTATCGTTAAGTTTTCAGGTCCTATATCCGAAAAAAAAAGAAAGATAAAAAAAGACTTAGTTAGCAACAATAAAACAAGATAAAATTTATTTATATATAGATGATGATAAAGTAAGGGATAGAGTCCAATGACGTAAAAATGATCCATATAGCCGACTACCCTACCTAGTGGGATAAAGTTTGGTTGTTATTGTTGTAAGTTTTCAGGTCCTATACTCAATTGCTTAATTTTGTGATAGAATGCTAAAACTTTCTTTAAAAGGAACCTGTTCGTGGCTTAATATGAGGCAGCTAATGTAGTTAAACTTGGGTCTTTTTTCTCATGTCACGAGATACTTTTGTATTTTTGCCTTATTGAATAAAAAATGTCAACGTCGAAGATTTGAAAATGTACTATATTCGTGAATGGTAAGAATATGGTAGAACTCTGACCAGAACTCTACTCTGGATCATGTTGTGTGCAGGTTCTGCGTGTCCTTGTCACTATCCTTGATACTTCTACCGATGCTACGGCACTTGCTGTTGCATGTTATGATCTGTCTCAGTTTATTCAGTATCACCCTGCTGGAAGAATCATCGTGTCTGACCTAAAGGCTAAGGATCGGGTGATGAAGCTTATGAATCATGAAAATACCGAGGTGACAAAGAACGCCCTTCTATGTATCCAAAGGCTTTTTCTTGGAGCCAAATATGCTAGCTTTTTGCAGGCTTAAGTTAATATTCCCTACAGTGGAACCCTATTGTTGAAATATTTTGCTCAACGAGTGCAAATAGTACTGCTTTTCCCTTTCCGGGTGCCTTCCTCTCCTCGGATTGGTATGCATTGCCGTTCTTGCTTTGCGTAATAAATTGTAAACTCCGTTTTAATGCCGGAGTATTGTATTTGGAGACAAGAAATAAACACTTTTTTTTTGTGTTCTTCGGTTTTTGATTCCTTGTATAACTTGCTTAGGTAATGGCTCTGTACTTGCCCTGCCTTATTTCTCGTTTTCATTTCCATCGACTATAATTTTTTTTCTTCCAAAACCTAATCTGTTCTCCATTCTTTTCATAGCATTGTCATATCTGTTCTGTACTTTTTCATCTCTAGATTTTCCTGGTCCCATTGGGATCCAGCCAATCATTCATTTAACACAAACTATTAAATATATGAAACTGATAAAATGATTGGCTGTATTAGTTACCGTGCATACGCCTGTTATTCATGATATTTTTAACAGTGTGCTCTTCTCAAACTCGTGATTTGTGAATCCAATGAAGCCAATGTTTTTTTGATCAAATATTCCAAACTTGCTGATGTAGCCCTTCAAATACCATATGAACTGGATTTCTAGGCCAATTTATTTTCTTGTCCTCAATTGCAGATTTTTTGCTCGTCGGCAAGTTGCCCTGACAATTCTTGTGGCTCCACAAACCCAAAAGCAAGGAATTAAAAAAGATTATTGGAAATTTTTCATCTCCAAAACTAACTTCATTCGTCAGAGATAGAAAGGTAAGAAACAAGGAAAGTTAAAAAAAAAAAATCAAGAAAGAGATCTAACAATCATATCCTCTACCAAATTTCTATCTTGCCCACATGGTTCTAGCATTTCGTTTCCCACAAACAAAAATACCATGAACAAATGAAGAACTCTCGTAGAAAAGCAGCCACTTGATCAAACACTTGTTACACCTGCTACAAAGGCAGCAGCTACGGCTTCTCTTCCTCTTCTGGTTCGGCCATTACCATCCTACTCAGAGGACTTGGCCCGATCTTCTTCCTTCTCATGGCGTTCCTCTTCCTCATGAAGTCCATCTGGTTCCTCCTCCTCATCTGCATCATGGCCTCCTCTTCCACTACAAACCTCCTCATCAGAATGTCATCCGTCAGCGACTTCCCCCTGAACACTCTCCGCCCTTCAACCGACGTTCTTGTGCTCGCAATCCTCTCCGGCGGCACCTGCGCCGACGTTTTCGATCGAGGGTAGCTGTTGCTCCTCCTTGGCGGGACGTCCGCTCGAAACACCTCGTTGTAGGAAGAGATTGGAACGCAAAGGAGGCACACTCTAGTGAAGGAAGTAGCCGCCTTGAGGGAGGTGCACCTGCTCAGCTTCTCCTTGGCGGAGTAGTACTTTCCATGGATTCCTCCAGGCTTCTTCAGCGGTGAAGACTTCAATGCAGTCTTCCACAGAATTGTGAGTTCCACCACTCTTCCATACCACCTCTTTCTGCAATGCTCAATTTTGCATTCACTTGTAATCGCAACAAGAGAGAGAGAGAGAGAGAAAAAAACAAGCCATTTCTTACCTTTTTTGTGGGTGTTTCTGCTCTTGCATGAACAGGGAGTGGAGAAACATAGGGAGAGTTTTTGTTAACAGAATTGCGATATGGAATCAGCTTTGCTGCTGCACTTGTTAACAAGAGAGGATACTTTTGATTGGGCAAGATTCCATCCGAGAATGAGGAAGAGATAAGCCAGCCTTAGCCTTGTTGCTGTAGTCGGAACACTTATTTTGAACTGACAGTGGGAAAAGTGCCCCTTCATCTTCTTTAGTTTTAAATGGAAGGGGTGCCCCCCTTCAGTGGCCCAGTGGCCTTGGTATTGTGTAACTAGGTCAAGTCTGATGACCCCAGTGGTCGAAGTTGTGGGGGTAACCACAAACACTTCCATCACAAAGGCGTTCTTCATCACTGAAGGGATCGACTCAGTAATATATAGTTCCAACCATCTGAGTGGAAGAAGCTATTGTCTGCTATACTTTTGCTGCCCATCATCATTATGTCTACAACAGCCACTGTCATCAGTAACCTTTGGCTTTCAAGAGTTCAGAGGATCATTTGCATCGAGTAAAACAGTCCATTTTAAAGTCATGGTGCACTTTAAAGCACTTGAGATACGTCCAGCTAAATTGTAAACCAGGATCATTGATATTGGAGACTGGAATGGCTCCATCAGGATTCATTTCTTTTGCTTTAATCTCCAAAGACCGAGCAAAGTGGAGAAAGGGAGAAAAAGAGAACTTGATTACTGAACACGGATGCTTTTATACATCACAATTATGATCTCGCAATCCTCTTTAATATTCCCCAAAGCAGAATCCTTCAAAAGGCTGAAAACAGTGTTAGACGCAGACTTTTTCACAGCAAGCTTCAGTTCTGTTTGATTTTGCATAATCATGTTCAAAGCACAACGTAAAATAGCATTCTAATAGCATTTAAATAAAGTATAAGTTCAGGCACACTCAATAAGAAACTAAGTTGAACTAAACCAAATTCATGAAGTTGATCAAGTCATGATGACTTAGACTAGCCAAATTCTAGAATGAGTTGAATGACCTTGCTGGCGGGGGTCAAATCCAAATAGACTCGAAATAGATAGACTCTGATAGATGACTAGATTTGCATTCGCCACAGTGGATTTGGTCAAAAGCGAGTGGACAAAGACAAGTGTTTCTACTGCACAACGTACTGCCTCATCATTGGTTTCTTCCCTTCTTTCTTCTGCCATAAATTGGCATCATGGCAAACGCATCATGCAAGGCCATCGTTCAAATTTTCTTGCAGTCGGACGTGCCAAGTAGCCTTGTTTTCCACACGCGCGTACTCCCGTCGTGTCTGTCCTGAATGCGCACCTCCGACCCAAACTAGATCCGAAATTTTTTAACCTTAATCTAAACCTGATCAACTCGAACTCAAAAATTTCTAATCCAAACCTGACTTTTTTCGGATGAGAAATGATGCGCTACGTGAATTGCGCGGCGTGAATTGAGCGTGAACGACGTGGCACGCTGAGTCGTTCACGCCGCGTGGACGCCGCTGCAATTCACGCAGCGTACGTGGTTTAGAGATCACGCGCGTGATCTCAAAATTTTGCCCAACCCTAAATCCCGAGCGCCAGTGCCCTCTTCCCGAGCGTCAGCGCCGTCTTCCCGAGCGCCAACGCCCTCTTCCCCAACCCTAAATCCCGACCGCCCTCTTCCCGAGCGTCAGCGCCCTCTTCCCGAGCGCCAGCGCCCTCTTCCCCAACCCTAAATCCCGACCGCCCTCTTCGTCAGTTCGTCCTCCCTTGGAGAAACACCCCCGACGCCCTAGCTCACGCGAGTTGCTGCGACGCCTTGTCCATCCTCTACTTCCTCTCTTCCACACCCGACGGCCTTGCTCACGGCGACGAACTCCTTCGTCTCCTGGAGCGCCAGCAACGCGACTTCTCCCGGAGCTTCGTCGTCTGGAAGATTGTTTGCCTTCGTCGTCTCCTGGAGCGCCAGCAACGCGAGCTCAACACTTACGTAAGTGGAAAAACAATTTTCCCATCAAAACCACCTCGAGATCATCTCCTCTGTTCATTCATCGATCCGGAACTCTCGCAGGCTTTGTGTTTGTTAAATTGCCTCAATCGGTTGAACATCCATAAATCTGAAGTTCTCATGACTCATTTTTAGTTGCTGATATGCATGTCTAATAGGAACAAGTTAGATGTCTTACAATCTTATCACAGAATGCAATCATTTTTAGTTGCTTATTTCAGGATGTTAAATTGCCTCAATTGTGTATGCAATGTACTGATACTTTGAATCTTCATGTTACTAGACTACAATAATTGTGTATGCTCAGTAATGATTTAGTGATTACTTGTTCCTTTTCTAGTTATTCAGTACTCAGATAACAGCTTGAAGAGCAGGCTACATAGTTCGGTTTTCTGCATTTCTTTGAAGTTCGAATATTTTGCAATACAATAATGTTAAAAGTTAAAACATTAAATAGTATTCTATTTTGAATTGTATGCTACAACTGTTGCTCTCTTCTAGGTACAGTACATTAGTTACAATAGTCTTTACTCTGCTTCTCTACAAATATATGCTACCTATTTATTGTATTGTTGAACAAAAGTCTTAGTATTAATTGTTCGTTTTCTTGTTGCAAATTTCTTTGGTTCTTTAAATCTAGGAACCTGTGCTATTTTTAGTCATTGACTAAACCAGAATGATCTCATGCTTGACTAAAATTAATACTCATAGGGGAATTATCAATCAAGCATGTTGTCCAATTCAAACAACTAAAATTCTTGTGGCAATATCCTCTAACAACACTCAAAATAATCCTTGTGGAATTATTTTTAATCTATATCATACTATTTGTTTGGTCATGATGGGTAATAAATGATATTTGTATTATTATTCAGAATTCAATTTTGGTTTAATTATTACAAACACATTATCATAGCTTAATGATTGCATTCTCATTCAACTACTAGTTTGCTCATGCTTATGGGGTAATTTTTATCTTTGCAAGTTAAAAATAGTAGGTTAAAAATGCCCAATTATTGCACCACCAATCTACCGAAATGTAGATGTGGACTAATGGCGAAAATCATCACCTCATGGACTAATGACAACCCAGGCAGGAGATTTGCCATATGCCCACTATATGAGGTAGGATAGGATAAACATAATTTGTCTTTTCTTTCATGCAAAACTTTGAACAACAAATTTTATGAATAATATGGAATTGCAGCGTGGAGGGTGTGATTTCTGGGCTTGGGTTGATGAGGAGATGTGTAGTAGATCGACACAAGTAATACCAGGATTGCTAAGAAGAATAAACAAGTTAGAGGCTGATGTTAGAAGTGCAGAGAATACTATGAAGGAGTTAAAGAGTGACAATTGCAAGCTACTCCTTCAATTGAATACTACAAAGAGAAGCGTTACACAAATACTTGTGGTAGTGATTGGTTTTATTATATGGGTTGTCACACGTGCAGCTTTCTCGTCAGATGAAGATAACTGAGCTCCCTACCTCTTATTGCGATAATTGTCTGTTGCAAATGAGATTGTCTGAACTGTACTTTGAAATGTACTTTGAGATTGTCTGAAAGAAGCACTTTGTTGTAAATGTTTTGTGGAATGTTTTGTCTACCTCTTTATTGTCTGAAATATGCACTTTGAAGTGTAAACCTTTTTCTGAATCTTGTGTAAGATTTGTCTGAAATATGTTTTGTAAGATTTGTTTGAGTTTATCTTGGAAGGTTGTCAAAGTGTGGCTAAGTTGATCTTGGAACGTCTGTTTATTTCCTACCGTGCATCAATTTATGGTTTTCTTTATGCCTGCAGACCTCTCTTGGAAATTGATAGGGTACAGCTTAGAGGAAAGTATTTAGGGACATTGTTCTGTGCCTCAGCTGTCGATGCTGATGATATGCTTTTCCCTTTGGCATTTGCCATTGTCGATGCCGAAAATGATGACAATTGGATGTGGTTTGTGACAGAGTTGCGGAAGCTTCTTGGAGTAAATACAGATAAGATGCCTGTGTTGACGATATTGTCTAACAGAGAGAAAGGCATTGTACAGGCCATTGAATACAATTTCCCAAATGCTTTGCATGGATTTTGCTTACGTTTTGTTACCGACAGCTTCCGAGACGAGTTCAAAAATTCAAAGCTTGTCAATCTCTTCTGGAATGCTTTTTTATGCTCTTACAGCAGCTTCGGTATGGCCACTTTGCTCTGGCCATTACAGAAGCTCTGTACAATTTGGCACTCGAAGGCCATGAGCTTCCCATAGTGCAAATGATGGAACACATCCGCAACCAGTTAACCATCTGGTTGAATGATCGTCGCCTTGTTGCTTTATCACTGACCTCAGTTCTTGTGCCTTCTGCCAAGAAAATTATTTCAGAAGCTAGTTCAGATTCAGTTTGTTATCAAGTTCTCCGAGCGAACAAAGTTCACAAGTTCAAGTATTAAGTTCAAGTATTAAGTTCACAATTTTATAGAAGTTCACAAGTTCACAACATGCTCAAGTTCACAAGTTCACAATATCAAGTTCACTTTCGGCAGCCAAGTTCAGAAGTTCACAAGTTTATAGAAATTCACAACATACTCAAGTTCACAAGTTCACAATATCAAGTTCACTTTCGGCAGCCTATTTCTAACGCAGATTCCTCTTCTTCTTTTGACAGTACATCATCGTTGCCTTTTGTGTAAACTTTTTCGGCATTTTCCCGTACCTGCAATTAAAAAGAGAAAATACATTAGTTTCTTTAATCCAAAGTCATGGAAACAATCATGTGTCGCACATCTTATGATGCTCAGAAACTAAAATCGATATTTTCATTTGAAGAACATTTCCATAATCTACAAAATCAGATGAAAGAAATAAGAATATTAATAGATGTACTCTTAATACTTGATATGGAAAGAACATTTCCATACAATGTTGTCTACATGTACTCTTAATACTTGATATGATATTCATTGTGCCATCAGTTTCATTTGATATGGGCTGAATGGAAAGCATTTACAAGGCAGCTGAGTTCTACAAACTAAGAGACACCAACAGTCCTAAGGACCCAACTGAGAATACTAGGGACCAAATCGTAGGCACCACATAAAACAAGGTTTAAAAGAGCTACAATGGGAATACCCACGTTAGTTTCTATACGACATCAAAGTGGCTAGTCCCCCATCATCCTTGTCATTGGACGAGCACCTTCGCGAACCAAAATCCTTGTCACAGAATTAACTATGAAGAATTTGTAAATAGCTAGTAGCACAATCAAGAATGAAACTTGAACATCTGTAGTCAACCAGGTAGATGAGGATAAAAGACCAAGCTTAAATAAAAAAATGAAATAAAATAAAAACAAGACTTCCAATTCTGTTTTGGAGAATTATGAAAAATCCTATCCCCCATGTTAGTAGCAACTAGAAGTCGTATTGACAGCACTGCGAATAGTAATGATCCAAGATCCACTGGCCATTTGACATAAAGTGGAAATCTTCAATTTCTCCTAGCTAATAATTATGTTACCATGAGAGCACTTAGCACTTAGCATGTATGCACATTAATATTAGCAGATTATGGAAAAGTTCAATGAATATTTATAAAATGAAAATCTATAACTATCTGAACATCAACCAGTGATAAAACCGCTTGTCCGAGTATTTAGCTTTATGGTAAGAAAGACTATGAATAACTTAGAACAGGATGTACCTTAATATAAAAAGGAAAAAAACACATCAATACACAAGGATTAAGCACAGGACATTACCTCAGTGAAAAATGGGTGATTGCACCGTAGAAATCCTACAAAAGCAGTCCTCAGAGAATATCGTATACTTGAAGCATGACCTCCTTTTTGGGATTCAAAATTAGGATTCAAAGAAATCAAAGCAGAAAGAATAACTTTGTATCGAAGAGGTCTTCTCTTTATAATTGTTGCAAGACTGCAAAACATAAAAAAGATGATGTTCAAGAATAATTGAGTACAGAACTCCATTAGCATCACAGAAAGAAGAAGACTGGAGAAAAAACTACCAATAAAGGAATATATATACACTGATGTAAATGAAACTTTAAAAGCATGGTTAAATAAGAGTAAAAATGACCATTAAACAAAATTAATTGGTAAAAGTATCTAGATGCAAACTGAAATGGTTAATCTCTTTGATGACTTACAAAAAGTGTTAGATGGTAGACTCAAATTCAAACACTGGATAATTTGGTTAACTAAATCATTTGACTGTCCCATCATGTCACAGATTGGTACTTGTCTTCGGCAACAGAGAGAATAGGAATGAGATCAGAGATTTATGAGTGTTAACTCATGAATAGCTAATCCTTCATCAACTAAATCATAATTAATATTAGCTACGTCATTCTCCATGAGTAAAGTTGATATAAGCAAAAGATTTTCATATATGTTTGCCTGCAGTTAGCACTTAGCACTTAGCATGTATGCACATTAATATTTAGAATTAGCATCTTAATTTAGAATTAGCAGTACATCAAAAATGGTCTAATGAAGGACCTCAGAACTGTTATACATGGACTGCATTATGTCTTTGCGCCATAGTTCACTGAAACATCAGCTACAACCTAACCACAAAAAAAAACGATTTAAATCAGTGATCGTATTAGTGATAGCAACTTTGAAAAAGTTATAGCAACTTCCAAAAGCAAAATCTGTGATTGTATTACAAAATCAGCTAATTATAGCTATTTCCAAAAGAAATCATAAAAATTAGAACTTACATTATGACTACTCTGACTACTCGGGCCAGTGATCATATTTGTATGATTTAAATTTGATAATTCTTGTTGTTCTTTACCGCCACCTCTCCCAACCTGTCGACAAAGAACTTACATTCAATATTAACAAGTACAATAATTAAAATCAATTATAACCTAAACATAAATCCAAATTATAATCAATTCAACCTTTCTATTCTTTGCCGCCACCTTTTTCACAATTTGCTCAATTTTGGATTGCTTTCTTTTGGTTGGTGGACGTCCACGAGATCTTACCTTGAGTGGAGAGTGAAACTTCGTGATCTCAATTCTTGATTCCCCATGTATTGTGTTGCTATCATGATCACCATCTAATGAATCAATAATATTAATATCCATAAGCTTTTGTTTTGCTTCATTTAAAATCCCCATTAAAACAGAGAACCTCTCATGATTTTTAGACCCCAGCTGATGCACTTCTTGTAACAAAGGTAGAAGATTATTATATCTTTGGCTTTCTTCCTCATGATAACAAAATCATCATAAATATTGGTGACGCCTTGATACCGACGTTTAATGTCTTTGCGCCATCGTTCTAAAATATACTTTTCAACAACTCTTGTGACATTTCTTTTGAAAAGAATTGAAACCAAATGTCTACACAAAATGCCTCGGAATTCAAAGAGACGACACAAACACTTCATCTCACAGTCTACCTCATTATATAGTACTAAAAATGGCACATCTGTTGGAGTTGCTCCCTCTTTTCCCAATACAGTTTCCACCACTTCATATAAGATAGTTGACCCTTCTTGCTTTACAAAGAAGTGTTACAAAACATCAAACCCCTGATTTCATCCTGAAATAACTTGAATATCTTATTAGTATAGACACTTTGAAATTGCTTTTCAATGGGATGACCACTAATGACTGGAATAATTGAATTGAAAGATGCAAAATCTGAATTATTTTCCTTTTCGATCTTACTTTTCAAAGCACTGTCATATTGTTCAACAAACTGTTTCAATGTTGTTTTTGAATGAACATAATCATCAAAAAAGGCATTCATACTCTCACTTCTTTGACTTGTAGACATCCCTGCCCAAAATTTATCTTTCACATACACGGGCATCCACTTATGACGACAATCCCATAAAGAACTCAACCAATCATTATTCTCCAAATTAAAATCTTCAATCAATTTTTTCCAATTGCTATCACATTCTTCAGAAGATAAAGAATTATAAACAATATTCTTCAAATTTTTCTTTATCAACTTATAGTTTGCATGACTACCAAACTTAGCTGGAATTTTTTTCATAATATGCCAAAGACATAAGCGATGATGTGAGTCTGGAAATACCTCAAGAATTGCAATTTCCATAGCTTTACACTGATCCGTAATAATACCTCGTGGAGCTCGTCCTCTCATGCATGCCAACCATGATTTGAATAACCAAATGAATGTTTCAGAATCTTCTCTGGATATCAAGCCACAACCAAGTAATACTGATTCACCATGATGATTTACTCCAACAACTGGAGCAAACGACATATCATAGCTATTGGTCAAATATGTAGTATCAAATGTAATGACATCAGAAAAATACTCATATGAAGCCCTACATCTTGCATCAGCCCAAAATATATTTCTTATGCGACAATCTTCATCTACATCAATGGTATAAAAGAAATTCGAATTTCTAGTTTGCATACGACAGAAATAATTATTCAATGCTTCTGCATCACCATGCCAAGTCTTAATCTACGTGCTTCAACCACATAATTTCTGCACTTTCTCTCATCAAACAATAAATTTTCATATCCACCAGCTTCAACAACAAATGATTGAAAACTTTTACTTAAAGTAATTCCAGCTTGATCATTCAACTCTAATTTCCTCTTAGTTTGGGAATCTAATACTTTATTGCATCTAAAATGTCTTGACTTCCTTGGACTTAACTCATGATTGTGTTCAAGGTGAATACTAGTAATGAGAAATAAACCATCATTCTGAACTGTAATATTTATCCGTGCATTGCAATTCGTTTTGCTACAAGGTCTAGGATAAAAGGAATTTTTACCTTTAGGAACATTCTTACCATTTTTAGAACATCCAAATGAAATATACTTTTGTTCACCATTGTCTCCTTTTTTCGAACGCATTTTTGAAATACCAAAACCAAGACCTTGGGCATACGTTTTGTAAAAATCCCGAGCTTCCTCCTCAGATAAAAATTGCATCCCAACTTGTGGAGCCTCCAGTTGCTGCAAGCTTGATGAATCACCCAACACTTGCAATTCATCAATATCATTCAGTGGCACACACGATTCAATGATTTCTTCCTCCATGACTGTTTGAATAGTTCTAAAAATTAATAACAGTATCATATAATGGTAATGGAAGCAGTAACAAACTCAATTGGAGGCTTAAAACGAACTAGGAGTTACCAAATTTTATTGTTGAAGCGTTATAGTATCAGTTTTGTCCCCCAAATTACTGATGTCCAAATTACTGCTTCCAAGCTGCAGAATCTGTATAAATGCGAGAACTTCACATTTATGGGAGTTGAGCTCAAAGTAATAGATCAGTGATAGATGAATTGATTATGATGGATGAAAAGCTCAAGCTAACTGAATCACTTTTAGAAAACAGAGTACTTCCTATAATGAAGTACTTTTAGCACAGGTTCCTAGATTTAAAGAACCAAAGAAATTTGCAACAAGAAAACGAACAATTAATACTAAGACTTTTGTTCAATAATACAATAAATAGGTAGCATATATTTGTAGAGAAGCAGAGTAAAGACTATTGTAACTAATGTACTGTACCTAGAAGAGAGCAACAGTTGTAGCATACAATTCAAAATAGAATACTATTTAATGTTTTAACTTTTAACATTATTGTATTGCAAAATATTCGAACTTCAAAGAAAATCATCACCGAACTATGTAGCCTGCTCTTCAGGTTGTTATCTGAGTACTGAATAACTAGAAAAGGAATAAGTAATCACTAAATCATTACTGAGCATATACAATTATTGTAGTCTAGTAACATGAAGATTCAAAGTATCAGTACATTGCATACACAATTGAGGCAATTTAACATCCTGAAATAAGCAACTAAAAATGATTGCATTCTGTGATAAGATTGTAAGACATCTAACTTGTTCCTATTAGACGTGCATATAAGCAACTAAAAATGAGTCATAAGAACTTCAGATTTATGGATGTTCAACCGATTGAGGCAATTTAACAAACACAAAGCCAGCGAGAGTTCCGGATCGATGAATGAACAGAGGAGATGATCTCGAGGTGGTTTTGATGGGAAAATTGTTTTTCCACTTACGTAAGTGTTGAGCTCGCGTTGCTGGCGCTCCAGTAGATGACGAAGGCAAACAATCTTCCAGACGACGAAGCTCTGGGAGAAGTCGCGTTGCTGGCGCTCCAGGAGACGAAGGAGTTCGTCGCCGTGAGCAAGGCCGTCGGGTGTGGAAGAGAGGAAGTAGAGTATGGACAAGGCGTCACAGCAACTCGCGTGAGCTAGGGCGTCGGGGGTGTTTCTCCAAGGGAGGACGAACTGACGAAGAGGGCGGTCGGGATTTAGGGTTGGGGAAGAGGGCGCTGGCGCTCGGGAAGACGACGCTGACGCTTGGGAAGAGGGCGCTGGCGCTCGGGATTTAGGGTTGGGGAAGAGGGCGCTGGCGCTCGGGAAGAGGGCGCTGGCGCTCGGGAAGACGGCGCTGACGCTCGGGAAGAGGGCGCTGGCGCTCGGGATTTAGGGTTGGGGAAGATTTAGCGCTCGGCGTCGATGAGAAATTTTGAGATCACGCGTGTGATCTCTAAACCACGTACGCTGCGTGAATTGCGCGGCGCCCACGCGGCGTGAACGACTCAGCGTGCCACGTCGTTCACGCTCAATTCACGCCGCGCAATTCACGTAGCGTATCATTTCTCTAAAAAAAAACCATGCGATTGTTAACGCACGGTCGCAGGTTACATATTTTTTTATTTTTATCTAAAAAAATAAGTTAAATCCGAAATCATAGACAAATTTATTCATAGAAAAATGCATGAAAAGGAAAAATTAATTATTCAATGTTCTCCTTGATAAGGAAATATTCATTTGTTAATTTAGAAAACAAATTAATTATTCATAGAAAAATTTATCTAATAATTAATCAAAATTGAGATGGAAGGCTAAAAAATTAATTTGACGATATACTCAACCCGTACAAAATATAATCATTATTATGAAAATTTTTATTATTAAATGAATAATTAGAATGAAAAGTAATTTTATAATTGAAATGATTCAAATTATAAGATTTTTGTGAGCTTGCATCTAGAATTTGTTTTGTTTTATAATTATAAATTTATATAAAAATTGTCTCTTAAAATAACTTTGTAGTAAAAATAGTTCCTCCAGCTAGCCCATTTAAAGCATCCATAATCGTTAAGTATTATTATAAATTTTAGTTATATATTAATTTAATAGAACTTTTCTCACAATTATTCCTTCAAGATGTTTTCATATCAAATTTAAATAGGATGTACTTCAAATCAAACTTGAATGTTCTTAGTTTGCCATCAATTATTTCAAAATAATAATTATGAAAGATATATAAAGTCAACTACCAAAAGCTTATTTTGACAAATAGAATGATGGAAATCCAATGGCAGTGACCCCAGCCAAATGCAAACCGAGTTGAGTTATAAGTCTTCAAAGTTGTAGCATTGAGTCCATCAATGCAATTGATAGTTGACTCTTTAAACTGGAATTCCACCTCCTCCTTCCCAACAGAACGAACAATCAAGAGAGCATTGCTGCTCTCCACAGTAAGTATAATTTTTTACTTTATATTTCCGCGAAGGATCTTATCGTTGCAAATCTGAATGATTAGAGTTCCAACATGTGCAAATATTATGATTAGAGTTCCAGCAATGTTGTAACATGGTGGCAAATATCACAACCAGAACTGAGATTAATGTTTTTCTTTATTGAGCAAAATTTGAGTGTTAAGGGCTTATCGAGTAAAATATGCATACATAGAAAGAACAATTTACAACAGAGCAATCTACAAGAGCAAGATAGGAAGGCATGGGAAGATAAAACATAAGATATATTTACAGCGTGAGGTTTCCAGTTGAGAAGGAATTGGAGGCAAGCTGATGGCGTCCAAGAAAACCCAGTGTGGAGGATGACTCGAGAACGAAATATGCCCAAAAGTAAAGGCTACAGCATGTTAATCTCCCATCGAAAAAGCACTGGAATGGAGAGGCAATGTGACTGGATATTTTTAATCATCCATGGCCAATCATCAATACGAAGAGTGGGGTTGTAATTGGAGCTGATAAGATAATCTTCCACTAGAAACGCAAGTAAATTGCAATACCCCACTATAATTAGATTCAAGGAATACATAATTTAACATCTCAACTCGTTGAAATTTTTTCTAAAATTTTTCTATAAACAATATTAATTGTGTAATTTTTTGAAAGTTCTTTGTGATTCCGAATAAGAACCTTCAAATCTCTTTTACTTTTAACCAGGCTACATATAATTGTCCATGTATAAATACAACCCTTGGTCACAGGTGTTATATATATATATATATATATATATATATATATATATATATATATATATATATATATAAAAGTTAAATCCGAAACCATCGGGAAGTTTTCATCGAAAAACGGACTATCCATCCAACGTTATCATCAATAAGAAAAAATTCATTTGTTAATTTAGGAAACATTCCAAATTAATTATTCATAGAAAAATTTATCCAGTAATTAATCAAAATTGTGATGGAAGGCTAAAAAATTAGTCTGACGCTATACCCAACCCGTACAAAGTATAATCATTATTATCAATTATATTTATCTCAACTACTCCTCGATTCCTATTTCGAAATGATATAAAAGATATAATTTATTTAATAAATTAAAAAACTTATCCCTTTAGTATTTAATGTAGGATTTGTGCAGGCCGGCTAGAAGGGGTAAATAGCTGAGAAAAAAAAATTATATATTTTACTTCTCAACTTTGTAAGGATAACATATTAGATAGTAAAACTAGAACTAACTAGGATCAAGGACAGGCACTGTCAGATCGAACTAACTAGGATCAAAAATAGACACTGCTGGATTACTTCCCTCAGTTTGTATAAATATACGAAGGTGAGAAAGAGATTGAGGTGTCGAGGTGATGGGGCGAAGCGTAGGTTTTACGAGAAAGAAAAAGGCCGCTGCTGGAGCGTAGATTTTAGCTTTCGTTTATCTAATGTTTATGAGGGCATCACATGGTAAACCTAAAAAGTGTTGGGGCAATCTATAGTCCGGAGTGACCATGTGTTTTGATGTTTGGGCAAAGGATTTAAGTTAGGTTTATCCTTGTGATTTGATATGTGTGAATGAGTCTTGCAGGACATGGGGAGTCACACATGGAGGGTGCATCCGAGGGACGAGAGCTGAGGGAAGAGGACTCCAAGGGCAAGCCGGGAAGTGAACTTCAAAGGGCACACGTGAAGGGTGGCATGGAGGCAAGTCGAGGGCTTGCGTGCGGTTCCGAGGGACGATAGCTGGTGGAAGAAGACGTCAAGGGGCAAGCCAAGGGAGTGTACTTGAAGGCACACTTGAAGGAATGTCTTTGGAGTGAGGAAGAGTGTTTTTGTAAGCTGGGCAGTCGACGGGGAATGGATCAGTCGATTGCCAGCAGAGGACTCGAACTCACCGAAACATCAGTTGACTGGTCTAGGACCAGTCGATTGGTAAACTCGGAAAACTAGACGTTGGCTAGTAATTGGGGTGGGATCAGTCGACTGCCCCCAGGGCAGTCGACTGGTAGCAGCTATTTTCAGCCAAGAGCTCTATTTAAGAAAGCTCGGTTTGGCTGGAAGTGGTTGACAAAATGAGCTTGGTTAGAGCTCATTAGTAGTCTTAGTTGCTCAGATATATGTCCAGGATTGTGGAGAGGTTTCTCCACTCACAAGGAGCTATACGAGCTAGCTGGAGGGCATCCGGGGAGTGATCCACCGAAGAATCAAGGGATCGTCCACCTTAAGGACAGCCGTGGAGTAGGAGCGTCATCTCCGAACCACGTAAAGGTTGGCGTTAGTATTTTTTTAGTTTGTTTACTTATTATTCCTCTTGCGCTTGCTAACATTATAGGTAGAGAATCGAAGACAAGCTATTCACCCCCCCTAACTTGCCGATCACGGTCCTAATAAGAAGTAGGTTTATGTTTTTCCTACTATCATTCGTCACGTTAAAAATTATAAACATTCTTTAATATCAACATTCTGCTCATTTTATGAAAAAAACAAAACAAAACTAAAACTTCTTATATCATTTTGTATTAATTTTTTGTTTTGTGAGATTCTTCTTTTTCTTTTGTTCAGTGAATTGTTTAATATTGATTTGAAAATCTATCTTATTGGAATTAATCCTGCGGTTGATTATTGCATTGTGCAGATGCCAACAAAAGGTGCCAAAGCAACTCTAACGCCAACACACACTACAAAATATATCCTATTGCTCTTTTAGTACAATGAACGATAAATGGTAATCTCACTGCACAACTTAGATGAATTAACTAATGCTAAGATGAAAGAAATGCGTATGTTTTTTCTTTGATATACCCTTTTCCATTCGTCAAATACTTCATCAACTAATGTTGAGATATTAGATGAATTAATACATTCAGAAAAATAAAACAATAAAATAATGTCTTATTTGTTGAAGTTGAATATTCCAACCAATGAAATCATTTTTTTAAACTGACAATTTTAACTTTCAAATTTTATAATTGGATTCTCTAATATATCTGGAGAATAAGGCCTTATCTTTAGATATGAATGTCTTATCTTATCTTGTTTATCAACATGATATTTACATATCTATTTATTTTTCTTGATCTTGTTCAATACAAGCAGAGGATGACTGATGGTCTTCGCTAGGAGAAGAAATTGAAAGACTTTCACTAGATTGATATTCCCTTGTTGTAGGAATTGAAGTGCTTTGATTATTTTTATGATCTCTCTTTTCAAAGAAAGAGGATATTAATTTTTTTTTAGGGGTTTGATTTTCATTTTCAAATAGTTCAAATTATATCCCTAAATAAATAATCAAATTAATAAATAAGTAATAGTTCATTAATGGCTTAAAGTACAATGAATTATGTGAGGGAATACCAAAATTAAGTTATAATCTTATTCTAAAATAAAATCCTAAAAGCTAAAGCCAACTGAATGAAAAATAATGGTATCATTCAGTAAAATAATGACAAAATCAAGTGAAGTAATCTTATTTTACACTTTAATTTTAGAAGTGCAATAAAATAATGGTATTGCAATTTTATTTAATTTTAGAAGTAATCTTATTTTACACTTTAATTTTAGAAGAAAAGATTAAGATTATCTATCATGTACTCCTGTGTCCTATCCTCGGAGACATACGCACACACCATGAGGGTAGGTGTCGATGCAGTGGAGTGTAAGCGGTTGGACGTCGGTCAATGCGGGTCGTCAAACGGCGCACAATGCGTGCTGGAGATGGAGGAACAAGATACGTAAAACAGAGGGAATCAAATATTCCCCTTAAAAAAATAATTTTTGGGCTGGTAGGGCTGGACTATAGCCCTCAAATAGATCCGTGTCTCTGACTACAATCTAGTACCTCCAAATCTCTAGCAAACAAAACAAATTAGAATCGACTGATAATTGAGTTAGCTTATGCAATAAATTGGGCTCACGTGACCATCCTGAAGAAAAAGTTTGCCTTTTCCCCATAAACGGAAGGAACGATCAATATCGTGAAGTCACTAGAGTCTTCGAGGACGAATAAAATTCGTAAAAGTTAAGGGTGTATTTAGTTTGTATTTTTTAGTCTGTTTTTTATTTTCATTTATGATAGAAAATATGATTTTTTAGAAAACATGTTTGATTTACATTTTTCAATTTTATTTTTCAGAGAAAAAACATAATATTTTTTAAAAAATTAGAGAATAAAATAAAATCATTTTTTAAAAAATAAAAAAATATAATTTTTTAAAAAATAAAAATAAAAAATAGAATAAATCAAACACCCCTAAATGTTTATCAGTCAGAAATCAAAAGAGCTCCAATTTATTCTGCCTTGCGACGATGCCGAATGTGGAGTACATGGCTGTGGTTGACGCCTTCACACCGTGGCGTGGGGAGATGATGTAGAAGATGAACGTCGCAACGGTTGTCGCGGTCTTTCCCGATCGACGTAACCGTAGCGAAAAGCAGTGAGGTACGACAAAGGTGAGCAGGTGACTTACCAGAGCAGTGGATAGGTGATAAAAGTTCATTCGCTCGCCCTCCACGCTCGCCCTCCACACACCGACCACACGGAGATCAGAGCAGTAGATAGGGCGAGACAATGATGTGGATTATTTCATGTCACCCCTTAAAATTTCCCCCCTTTTAAATATTTTTTAAAAAATTAATTATCAAAATATTCTTAAAATTTAATTTCTTATCATTTCACAATTAAAATAAATATACAATTTTATTTATATAGTAAATCTCGTTACATTTAATTGTGTTAATATTTATGACTTTTTAACTAATTTATAAATCAATTTATTAATGGGCTTCTACCTCAATGTTAGCCAAGTCCGCCACTATATACATAAAGGACTTCTATTCTACCGTAGAATAAAATATCTTTATAATTTATCTATCTATAATTTTGAATAGGATAAACAATACTTAGGGCATCTCAAAAGATTAAATCTTAAAAAATATTTTTCATAAATTTTAATTTATCATATAAATGTCACATCAAAAATATTTCCAATAATTAAATCTATCTCTAAATTTTTTGTAATTTTCAATATGCCACATCAATTTCATATAAAAATTTATAATTTTCATTTAATATTTAATTAACTTCAACTTTTTTTTTTGTTGATTTTTTTTTTCAAATTTACAAAGCTTTTAAAAAAATTTACATTGGAAATGCCCTAGACCGATTAAGATAAGCAATATATCTTTTCTCTCCGTATCTCGAAGTGAGTAGTCCGCCTCTCATAAATAATAAATTCTTTTCTTGTAAACTCCTCCCTTGTGAAGTTGATTTAAGCATCAAACTAGAACTTACACACTTCATATATCAACAATTCTTCACTTAGAAAGCTAATTTTAGCTTCGAGCTCAATCCTACAAACTTCATGTCTTGAAAATTCCCTTAGGATGTTGATTCAAGTATCTAACTCAAACCCCTACACTTCATATCACACATTGTTACCGTGGAAGGCCAATTTAAGCATGAATCGAACCTACTGCATATCTCACAAAGACTTGAGAATCAGAGTCAAGCCTCCATGGCCAATTCTTCCATGCTACTAGCAATTGAGTCATTATGAGATACATAAACTCTCTTTACATTGAGAGCAAGAACAACATTATACAATCCCATGTTATTATGAAAAATCTATATTACGAGATAAATACCATATATAAAACCCAATAAAAGAAAATGTATGTGGTCATCAAACTCGTAGATTTATGAGTGCAGATGTGAAGGAAAAGCTAATTTAAGAGCTCCAGATTTGTTAATTATTTATAGCATGTACATCTAATTTTTATCCATGTTTCCTTTCATCGTTGGAAACATAACCTGAATGAGTTTATTTGCTATGACTGCATTTCATAATTGTTCGGTGCATCTTCTTTTACTTTCTCGATCTAAACCATAAGTATCTTGTTGTAAATTGAGTCATATAACTTTTCTCAAGTGTCTAAAAGAAAAATTGTTAGGCTGCAAGAATTATTCTTATTATGTCTAGGGTATCCTGAACATTTACTAGTGATGCGCCTTGCTTCGTGCTCCATGTAGTCGACCCCAAATAACTGAGACAAATGTGATTTGGTGTAGCAAAATATTCATGTGAGGTTCAGCTTAACATGTTAAACAAGTAAAAAAGTGCCACATTCTTATATGGATCATGGTTTCTCCATTACCCTAGGAGAATTTATCTCCAGGATAAGAATTTTATTCTACATGGATGGATAGTTCGATCTAATGACCTAGATTAGATGAAATGACACATTCTATGACTACAAAATTACTAATCTTTGATGTCTGATTCTTTTATTTCCTCTTCAATTCAGAAACCAAATACTTCAAGTGCTGCAGAGATGGAACTGGAGAAACTAAGAGTCCAAAATGCAAGATCGGCACATCTAATCGAGCAACAGAAGAAACTTTACGAGGACATGCTATCTGTCTATGCGAGCGAGCTATTAGATGAAAAAGAAATGAGCGATTGAGCGGTAGCTAACAAAGAGATATCCTGTCTTCTTTTACAAAAGAACAAATGGTTAGAAATAGTTCATGATCCACGCACATTTCTTTTATTGAGTTTTAAATATGGTATTTATCTCGTAATATAGATTTTTCATAATGACATGGGCAGTTGTTGACCCCACTTACAAATCTCTCCTTCCCTTCTTCGACGCCGCAAACTCCTCTTCGCGAACCGCCGACGCCACAACCCCCTCTTCGCGAGTTTCTCATCTTTCTCCCGATCTCTTCGACTCACGAACACCAGTGTCGACGCCATCTCAGTTGATCGCCGCCCCTCTTCTTGCGAGATCGGATCGGCGACAAGGCAGTTGCTGACCGTGTGAGTCATTGGTTGCCCTCTCTTCCTAGTGATCAATATTACATATTATGAAGCATAATATATCATTTACATGTCATTCGGACCCTATTAATAATGTGGTCATAGCCATACAGTCGCCGCTATGTAGCTCTGCATTGGCAAATAAGAAGCAGTCAACCTTACCATTACCTCCTCCATTGATCAAGTACACGGATTCTACAGACCGAGAAGTTAAAACCACAGCAGTCACTATGGTTGAATCTCCATTGCATGGTCATCAAACTCGTAGATTTATGAGTGCAGATGTGATGGAAAAGCTAATTCAAGAGCTCCAGGTTTGTTATTTATTATAGCATTACATCTAGTTTTTATCCATCTTTCCTTCCATCATTAGAAACACAACCTGAATGAGTTTATTTGCTAGGACTACATTTCTTATTTGTTCGGTGCATCTTCTTTTACTTTTTCGATCTAAACCATGAGTATCTTGCTGTAAATTGAGCCATATAACTTTTCTCAAGTGTCTCCAAGAAGAATTGTTAAGTTGCAAGAATTATTCTTATTATATTTTATGTCTAGGGTATTCTGAACATTTACTAGTGATGCGCCTTGCTTCGTGCTCCATGTAGTCGACCCTAAATAATTGAGATAAATATGATTTGGTATAACAAAATATTCATGTGAGGTTCCTCTTAACATGTTAAACAAATAAAGAAGTGTCACATTCTTATATGGATCATGGTTTTCCATTCCCCTAAGAGAATTTATCTCCAGGATAAGAATTTTGTTCTACATGGATAGATAGATCGACCTAATGACCTAGATTAGATGAAATGTCACAATCTATGACTACAAAATTACTAATTTTTGATGTCTGATTCTTTTATTTCCTCTTCAATTCAGAAACCAAATACTACAAGTGCTGCAGAGAAGGAATTGGAGAAACTAAGACAGATTGCAGGCCCTCGTAAAGTTTCTTCTGTTGCTTGATTAGATGTGTCGATCTTGCATTTTGGACTCTTAGTTTCTCAAGCTCCATCTCTGCAGCACTTGAAGTATTTGATTTCTGAATTGAAGAGGAAATAAAAGAATCAGACAACAAAGATTAGTAATGTTGTAGTCATAGAATGTGACATTTCATCTAATCTAGGTCATTAGGTCGAACTATCCATCAATGTAGAACAAAATTCTTATCCTGGAGATAAATTCTCCTGGGGAATGGAGAAACCATGATCCATATAAGAATGTGATACTTCTTTACTTGTTTAACATGTTAAGAGGAACCTCACATGAATATTTTGCTATACCAAATCATATTTATCTCAGTTATTTAGGGTCGACTACATGGAGCACGAAGCAAGGCGCATCACTAGTAAATACTCAGAATACCCTAGACATAAAATATAATAAGAATAATTCTTGCAACCTAACAATTCTTCTTTGAGACACTTGAGAAAAGTTATATGGCTCAATTTACAGCAAGATACTCATGGTTTAGATCGAAAAAGTAAAAGAAGATGCACCGAACAAATAAGAAATGCAGTCATAGCAAATAACCTCATTAGGCTGTGTTTCTAATGATGGAAGGAAAAATGGATAAAAACTAGATGTACATGCTATAATAAATAACAAACCTGGAGCTCTTGAATTAGCTTTTCCATCACATCTGCACTCATAAATCTACGAGTTTGATGACCATGCAATAGAGATTCAACCATAGTGACTGCTGTGGTTTTAACTTCTCCGTCTGCAGAATCCGTGTACTTGCTCAACGGAGGAGGCAATGGTAAGGTTGACTGCTTCTTATTTGCCAATGCAGAGCTACATAGCGGCGACTGTATGGCTATGACCACATTATTAATAGAGCCTGAATGACATGTAAAGGATATATTATGCTTCATAATATGTAATATTGATCACTAGGAATTTTTTTAATAAAACTGAACAGTTAATTAGTATTTCTTCCAAAAAAAAACATGGTAAACTTTTTCCCTAATTAAAATGTTCATTGAAAAACAATAGGTCTAAAAGTTATATTTAGTACTGAAATAAGTGTCTTTGTGTACCTTTCCCGTGTTTAAATACACGAGTCAACTGCTTAGTTATTGTGTTCCAAATTCTCAAAAAGCCATCTTCAGATCCAGACACAAGAGCGACTCCATCCTTGCTTAAAGCTAGGCTTGTTATCCCTTTGCTGGAACAGGAAGACCAGCTTAAATTAAATCTTAAATAGGAAAGGAATTCAGAAAGATTAACTACCTTAGGAGAAAACCAGCCAGATTGTCACCAACAATCTAGGTTGTCAAGATTGCAATCTAGACCTTAGAATCTTACAATCTTACGACCCAAACTGACTCAAACAATCCTGATGCTAGATAGGATCCCAATTGGACATTAAAGACAATATCTAGAGTTCACCTCTAGATGATGATAGGCATGACATGGATGTTGACACAACAATACGAAAAAGAGACGTGCTAATCAAAACTAACAGTGTTGAAACCTTTGATCATATAAGGTATCAAGGATGAACACCCCATAAGGGCTATTGGGGTTGCCTTCAGCATTTAGAGCTGCAATATATATTTTGCCATCTCGTCCACCAGCATAAAAGACATACTCCCCAGGATCCATTGCAATAGCATCAATTACTGAAGGAAATAAGATGTTCCTCAATAGTTCACCCTTCGACAAACTCCATATCTGGAACAAAAGTATCAGACAAAATCAATCTACAATGGATCAAACAATTTGTTGTGCTAGCAATTTATAGCTACTTAGTTATGAATGGTCTTACACAAAAGGAGTAAATTAAATTTTTGGTCAAAACGCCAAAAGAATTATCAGTGACAAATTTGGCTTGCAAATAAATTAAGTTAAATTTCAAGCCAAATAAATTGTAATAATAAAAATGAATGTTTAGTCAAACTGCTCTGGGTGCACTAGAAGTTCGGATCAGATAATGGAATAACTATATCCAAATACCAAAAAAACACATGCAATCTCTTTTGGTACATATTAATTATATTAGGTTTAGCACTATACTCCACGAAGACATAACAACAAGAAGGCAACTTAGCATCATATAGAAGTAGAATTAGATAGCCCTGATCTCAATCAAAAGTAATAAACATCAATTCAACTGGATCAAATTCATTGACACAATTAATATCACTGACACAGAAAATAATTAAATTGTATCAATTAAAATCACTCGCAACTGATTACTTCTATAAAAAATAACCATAATGTAAAAAACAAATGAACCTTGCAGGTACGATCCTTTGAAGATGAGAGGATAATGGAGTTGCTAAACCCATGCCCCGAAATAATATCAGTGACGCCCAGAGAATGCTCAGTGAAGCTATATAGACAATGATTGGCAGCAGAAGCCATTGCAATATCATCAAACAACCTATGAATAAAGCATGACAAAAAATTAGCATTTTTTAATATAAAGAAATAAAGGAGAAAGACAATGAAAATAATTAGAAATTGCATACATTATAAGATTCCAAACTTTGACAGAGCCATCCTCAGACCCTGATATTAGCAGGGACTCGTCGTCCTTCAATAGAGTGAGACAGTTAACAGAGCGGTAGTGAGCATGCCACTTCTTGAGCAATTTCCCTGTAAAAACCTAGACAAAAACACAAGGAAAACAACTTCATGGGCAGACAAAATGAGTATCATCTTGAGAGAAATCAAGATCAAAGAATGAAACAAACTTAGTAGCAACGCATGAATGGTATCAAACTAATAAACCCGAGTATTGTAAGCAAAGTGATTTATAAAAGAGGAGAGGGCAAAAATCAAACTTGGGAAGGAAATCCATATTAGAAAAGTGAGTAGTTACCTCCCACATATAAATACTTCCTGATGATCCTCCTCCAAAAATGTAAACGCCTTCCGAATTGGAAATAAGTGGCCCAATTGGTTCAGCAGGAAAACTTCTAACTTCAACCTGAGGCTGGAACACAATGCGGAAATATTGGATCAGCGACTCAAAGAAAAATAAGATAAGAGTTGGGACTTACCTTATTCCAGGCCCAAAAGAATATAGGGGCAGAAGTTGCAGAGGGTGCGTCTCGGAGTTGCGAGGCAGCTAGGAATTCAAAGCGACCGGAAACAGAGAGAAGACCATGCGGAGCGGAGGAGCATGAGCGGTACTGATGCCGCTCGGTGCCAGAACGAAGTTCCCAACAACCGATTCCCGCATCCACCGCAGACGAGGCGATCGCCACTTCCATCGCCGTTGGAGAGATCCTAAAAAATTAGGATGATGAATTACATTAGGTATCATAACAATAATATGTTTTAAAAATTCTAATATATTTTTATTATGATTATTTTAAATATTAAATATTTAGGAGGAATTAACCGACCGGTCTACTTTAACGAATTGTACAGTTCACTTTAATCGGTCTTGTTCAGCTTGGATTCGAACATGATTTGAGGCAAAATTTCACGTGAAACACATGAAACAAACGTCAAAACCAATAGGGCAGTAATAATGGGCTTTTATTGAATTCTACTAATTAAAGTGGACTAGTGAAGCACAAAACCACAGGCTTAACCCCCGAAACCAAAGATCAAACCATACAACAATCGCAAAAGAAGAACTCAAAACCGATCAAACATCGATACAACCTCTCCAATTACTAAGGATCAGAACCCTAATCCATGGCTACAAAATTCGATCAAGATGGCTCGGCCAGATTAGGACAGCTTGAACCGAAAACCGTTGACAATGTGAAAACCTAGAACAGGGGTAAACTTCAAAAAGCTCTGAGGAAATCTAAAGCATATCAGAGGGGATCAAGTCTTACCTCAAGAATTTCGGCGCCCCTTGCTCCAACTCCGGCGATCAAGCTAAGAAAACCCCTAGAACACACGAATCCAACCTCAGAACCACATAAGATCAGAAACTACTATGAGAATCAGGAAAAGATTGCAACGATCGGAAATTAGGTCAAACACACCCAACTCTCCTCCTCGTGATACCGGCGAAAGCTTATCTGCTAGGGAAACGAGGGCAAGACCCTCCCAGTGTTGGCTACCCACTGTGACCTAAGCTAAGGCGTCGCCGACGCCGATAGAGTGGCCGAAAGCGGAGACGAGGAGAAGAAGAAAACGGAAAAGGAGAAGAGAAGCGGAGTCGGTCTCGGTTCGCAGCAAAAGGTGGAACCGCCAGCCCCTGGCCCAAGCCCCATAGGAATCCAGAGGTGGTGTAGTGAGGCGCCTGGGGTCGAGGGGATTAAAGCCAGCAGACTAGGGTTTTATCCCCGTACACAACTAGCGACCTTCGAACCTGTGGAGTCGGTCTCGGTTCGCGATCTGCCGCAAAGGGGAGAAGAAAAACTCTCTTAAACTGAAGTGGTTTTTACAAAAAAAAAACCCAACCTATTTTAGTTATTCGCCCAAGAACCCCTAATTTTGGAGGTTTTACATTTTAAACCCCAAAATTTTCTGTTTTCTCACAGTATTTGTTCCCAATCGATGGCAGAGATGCCCTCTACTATGCCTTCTGCCCATCTGTCCAATTGATTGGCTAATGTAGGGCACATATCCAATCGATTGGGCATGGGGTGCCATATGTTTTATCGTATTTTCGTATAAAAGATTGCGTTGAACGTGTTCATCACGTCAGCATTTAAACGCTGATGCCACATCGACATTAATGCACGTAGTGTGTTCATTGAGCGTCTAGTGCAAATGCTCTAGCCAACCCTTAAGTGGTTAGAAGTATGGGAAGTTTTTTTTCGAAGACATGCATCCTTCGAGCTCATTGAGAATTTGATCTCTATCTTCTCATATTAAATTTGTCATTTTCTAGTCAATTAGACATCCCGTGGGCATAATTTATCTCTAACTTATGTGAATGAAAAATAAATTACATAATTAATTTATAGTCGATTTTTTTCTAATAATATAATCTCTATTTTATTAAATATGTCAATGTTTAATCAACTAATGTTCCGGAGGAATAAAGCATAACCACTAAAAAGACGGATGACCTAAATATAAACTTTAGACGATGATTTAAAATTTCTCTATATACATTTCTATGATTTAAAATTTCTCCATATACATTTCTATGTACCATCGAGAAATAAGACGATAAATAAATTATGTAGGATCAAATTTTATAATATTCAAATTTATTTAATAAAATAATCAAACTAAACTAAGTCATTGTTGGATATTGCTCGGCGGGTTTCCTAAGCGAATATCTGGTCGTCTTTGAGAGACCTCTCTATGTCTACGGATTAAAAAATTAATTCGAATGGAGACATATCTCCCAAACGACCGTCTCGTTATCGTATCAATTGATTCGAGTTACAACTTAGCCAAACTCAGAGTTCGAGGCTTGTAACTCTCCTAACCAATTGACCGCAGAAAAGATGACGAGCGGATCGTCGATTTTTGTGTTTATTATCGGGGTCCAATAATTAATTATCAAACATTAATTAAGCAAATAATTAAACATGATGATTAATTAAAACTCCACATGAAATGATAGAATTAAAGAATGAGCTAAGAGAGAAATCGTTTGATCGAGCTCGGATGGTTCTCGAAATGGCAGATCACACGTGCGGGTCGAACATTCGCGAAGAGGGATGGCATATCCCTCATTACTCGGAGCACAAATGGCTTGGAGACGCGTGACCCGGGTCATCCAGGCTGCAATTAAGAAGAAGAGACGCAATGATTTCACAATAGGAAGGCGAAAAGGCGTTTGAGGAGACAGGTTACCGAGTGGGCGAGTTGTCCATTCAGGGTCGATCATGACGGTTGGCCGCAAGGACAGACCATTCGAATGCGCCAGACTCAGGCCAGAATCATGGTCCAGTCAGTCGGACTATGTGTCTCCTTCGACTAGACTTGAGGGGGATGCTTATGATCTCAGGCCAGCTTACGTGTAGCCTGGCCCGGTAGCCTGGCGCCTAGTCATGAGGAAATGGGTTTACGAGCCGGAGAGGCCCATCAGATAGGTGTCCTAGGTTGGTGAGTCGATCTGACTCACTGTAAAATAAGAGGGCTTGAGGGGGTCAGGCCCCCTAGAAGCCCTGGCGGCAAGGAAGTCCCGACCCAGGACCCTCGGCTCAAGAGAGGCCAGGGTCCGAGAGAATTCGTAGAACATCGTTGGACAAGTCTGGGTACTCTTATATCTTGGAAATCTCAATATATAATATAATGAAAGTACTCGCGAACCAGCTCTCGCGCCTTACTCGGCTCGGTATTCCCGATCGGACGCGTAGAGGCCCACGCTCCCCAGAATCAGTCTGACCGGCTGCTCAGACGCTCGTACTCCAATACCCCTTACCCCTCCAGGTTCGGCTCCCAGCCGTGGCATGGCGGCCCACGCTCCTGGGGTAAGCCCGAACTAGAGGAGGCTTTGCTCGTTATACTTTCCTTATAGGCCCTCAGTCGGCCTCATCCGTCCGTGCCAGCAGTCGACACCTCTCTTATAGGCTCCCAGTCGGCCTCACCAGTCCGGCCCCCAGTCGACACCTCTCTTATAGGCCCTCAGTCGGCCTCACCAGTACGTGCCTCCAGTCGGCACCTCTCTTATAGGCCCTCAGTCGCCCTCACCAGTCCGTGCCCCCAGTCGACACCTCTCTTATTGGCTCTCAGTCGACCCCAGCATGCAGAACAACCACTCCCTGATACAAGGACTACCAGAAGCAGTACGGGGTCGGAGCAGGTCTGATACTATTCTGACCCAAGCTACGGGTATCCCGCTGATGTCTTGATCTTCCTGTCATAACCTGTCCCCCCGTACTACGACCACATACATTGGTGTCAGGCCGAACGACGCCGAACGACGCTAGTATTTAAGTTGACAGTGCTCCTTTCCTTATTCCGGTATGCACTACTTCTCCCTGCCACCTCTGGGCGTGCATCACTTTGTCCTCGCTACGGGACAAAGGATGACAGGCGGGGCAGGAGCTGTCAGCTTCCCTGTCTATATAAGCATTTTCACTTCGCATCTCGTAGGTACGCACAATAGTGCATTTTTACTGTTCTATTGCTTTCCTTCTGCTTTCCGCTTTCGAGGACTGACTTGACCGTCAGAGTGCCTTGCCGGGGACTTTTTCCGACGGGTTCTAACAGTCCCTGTCTTGCAGGTCAGCAACGAACTTCGTGGCCAGCCTTAGCAGTTCATGATCCTCGGAGGACCATCTCGCTTTTGGAAAGCCCACCTCACTTCGTGACAGGATCAAGCGGCTACAACATTGATAAGTTTGAGAAGCTGAAACCCAAAATGCTGCAGGCTGTGGACGATATGCTTGCTCATGACATCCCCCAACTGCTCAAAACTTTCAGGAATCCATAGGAATGCTGAGAGCAGGTATCCCATTAAGAGCAGTTTATAATTACCCATGATTTCCAGTATTATTGAAACAGGAGCCAATCTATGGATGGCTCAGATGGCACCATGTTCCACAGTGCCATGCTATTATAAAATTCGAACTTGTAACTATAAGGTTGAGATGTAGCGCTTTGGATTCATATTCTGTGATATATAATCTTCGATCATTTTTTTACATTCAAAGGAAATTTGTTAAATGTGGCAAAGCAAATGCTTTTAGTTGCTTCCTTTGAGTTGCATCAACAAGGGTTCGTATTTGAATAATACTTTGGTTGAGCAATTACATCCAAGTCCGTTCTCATCCATTGTACTAAAATTCATACAAATATTATCGATCAAGTTGTTTATCAACACATTCAACAAAAGTGTTAAGTAATTGAAAAATGTACTACTAATCAATTGCTGTCATGTTGGTTCCTGCTAGTGCAAAGGTTGTGTAAGTGTAGCCCAGTTATAACGTTTGTATATTCTGTCAAGATATCTTCATGTAAAGAAGCTTCTTGGTTTGAGGTTTAGTACTGGAAATGTAGCATTTGATTTGTCCTCCATTTCGGTCTCTTTCCATTCATGTTTTGCAGATAATATTTCATCTCGCAGACTACAGGTTGTTTCTCCAGCTGGTTTCTTTCTTTATAGAAGATTTGCATTGAACTGCTTTTGCACAGGCCATTCACTTGTTTGTTATTAGAATAAAAAAAAGGAGAAAGGCTTGGAGAAGCTAAGCATGTTTTCATGTTCTTGTACTAAAGACATAGTTCTCATTCTCACTTCTCATCTTATAAGTCAATATTCCACATTTAAGTTGTTAGTCCCACATGCTTTTGAAACACATTAAATGCTAACATATGGCTCAATTGTTTCACAACTTGGCGCCACTTAAGCTGAATTTTTAGTTCCAAAGTAGTCGAATTCACACTTAGCGTGATGTTGATGATCTTTTCCTTATTATATTGTTGAACTATGGGATACCATAAAACAGGTGCATTGAGTGTGCAACTACATATTTGATAGCGATTACAAACTAATGAATTAGCTTTTAGTATGAAAGAAAGAATGATAACATATCCTCTTATTCTCATAATCTTCTCGTTGACCATCAAACTTCCATCAGAAATTTTAATATGAAAGCTCTGAGTTAGAACAATTTACTCTCCTTCAACTAGCTCTTAGTTTGTATTGATATGGAGCCATAGTTGGACTGGAAGGGAAAGCTCCAAGAGCTGTCTTAAATGCTGCGATGGCGACCTATAACAATGGGTGTTGCTGTGCAGTAGATTAGCATGTGCTTAGTGAAGGCAAAGGTAAAAAAGTGAAACTAATTATTGTTTTTGTGAGGTTGGTTTCCTCATTGATGGACCGCTTCTACTTCACCATCACGTACATAATTTATTGCAGGACACAATGAGTGTTGCTTTCGCAACGGGTTATTGTGGTAACTCTCCTTTCATCAATGTCAGAGAAAGACAAAGACTGCCATGGAAAACCTATACGTTGCTTGGAAGTCAGATCTACCTTGCTCCACTATTTAGGTACATTTTATTTGTCATAAATGTATTTTTTTTTTTGTCTTGATCTTGCATTGAATTATTTGCTGTAAATATAAATATTAATCCTCGCATGATTAAAGATAGTTCTTCCAACAAAGGATTAAAATCTAGAACATGATATTACTCTGATGCATGATGCTGATAATAAATTATAGTTGAAGAAGGAAAAAGGTGAGAGGTGACCTTGTTTGTGTTAAGAATGATTTTAAATCTTATATTTTGACGAATAAAATGGTCAAAACATATCTCCTTCCTTCTTCAATCTCTAATATGTTATCATGCATGTCAATAAAATGAACACAATAAAAAATTTTTTCCTTTCTTCTCTTTCTTCTTCAACCTCCAATTTATTAAAATTTGATACCACCGATATAAATAAATTTTTTTTCCTTTACTTCGTCTCNTTGATTGTTAACTCATGATTGAATTATTTATTTGAGGATTTAGAATAATGTGATTAATGGATGGATTAAATTGATTAATTCATAAGGAAGTGTTGATTGAATAAATCATTGGAATAATTGAGGAGATGATGTCTAATTAAGAGGATAAATGATTTAAATCATTAGCAAGTTAATTTATTGATTAAGGTGACTTATCAGGTGATTAAGATATGGTGGTGTAAGAGGGTGGCAAAATGGGTTAATGGTTTGATTTGGTTGCTGATTAATTAACTAGTTGATTTATTAATTAACGACTAAGGGTTGAGATTAGTACGAAGGTAATTAATTAATTAATAGGATGATATAATGTTGGTAGGTACTTAGTTATGGTTTCGTATTTGTAGGATTGGAGTTTGATGCGATCTTTGGACTTGAAGATGGATATGAGATTCTACATTTAAAGGCGGGTACTTCTCCCTTGATTCTTATAGATCGTTTATCTTAAATGCATGGTTGATTCATTATCTGAGTAGGATTGTTTTACCTTAAATCTATTTGTCTTGTTTTCCTACTTGATACTTATTCATGTTTGACCTTTGAGTGATAATTCCAAATTATTCAGTTAAACAGTCTCATCACTTGACTTCTGATCTAAGAGTACCGTGTGTACTATAAAATAATCATTTGACCTGTCTAGGGTTTGATTTGCATTAGATAACCCTACCTAGTAGATTAGTGCATGTTTATTTACTTTGGTGTTGATTGTGCTTTTCGTGTGTTTCCTTATTTTGGTGTTATAGGCGTTTTCTGTTTTCGCATGGTTTTGGATTTAATTGAGGAGGTGGATATTAGTGACATGCATCATAGCATTCAGGCCGACGATCGCGGGCTCCTTGGTGGTTGAGACGGGTCGTCAGGTATATTTTCCTGTCGTGCCACGCTTGGTCGGAGTTGTGTGCAAACAGTTGATACGCCCCAGGTATTTGGAGTTCCCACAGGTATTTTGGGATTTTAAGCCACATGTATTTTGGCTTTTCATATCAGGGTCGCGGTTGTCGTGGTGTATTTGCATAGCCCCAGGTATTTGGCGCTTGTATCTTGTCCACTCAACCTAATGGTGGTTGGTGTGTGTACAGTACAGATCATGACATTATGTGCATATTATGCATTTGCATTTGCTTGTGTTTGTTGCATTTGTTTGAGTTATGATTGTTGCATTTGATTGACATGCATATACGGTTATGATTTGTATTTTATATGATCTGGATATGTTCAGCAGTATTAGGTGTTTATGGAGGTGTTAGAGGGGATTTTCGATTTTGCCCCTACTTGATACATGGTTTCCAGGTATGTTTTATTTGTATGGATGCATTTATTTATGTTCTTTATTCCGGAGACTATATACCCTTTGACTATCGTTATGCTTGTTTTATCCTTTTATATACCATGCATTTATCTGTTCTTATTCCCGCAGAGTTCCATCCGGAACTCACCACCCCTTGTTCTTTTTTTTGTTTCAGGTAGTCGATAGTTGTGTCTCGTGCCGTCAGGAGAGGATCCAGCTGCCAGTCTCCCAATTTGAGTATTTATTTTCATTGGTTATTCGTATACTTGTAGTAGCTTTATGGTATTAGTGTCGTTTTTGATTTTATTATCGTTTCGGATGATATTTGACTTTTCGTTAGACATGCATTTATTTATTTCTGTTGGATTTCGGTTTGCTGCGCTTAGATATGGAGAGTTATTTATTATGTTTATCATGTCAGTTATTTTATTTAACTGCGTGGTTGTGATGGTGTGATTGCCAGCCGAGTGTGGCTGAGCTGTATTATGTGTTGAGAGTGTATGTATTAAGTTTCAAATTGTCCGCCATACAGGAGAGGTGTTGTCCGATTTTCGAGCGAGCCCAGGCCTCTGGGGGCGTGACACCATGCGGAGTGGAGGAGCATGAGCGGTACTGATGCCGCTCGGTGCCAGAACGAAGTTCCCAACAACCGATTCCCGCATCCACCGCTGACGAGGCGATCACCACTTCCATCGCAGTTGGAGAGATCTTAAAAAATTAGGATGATGAATTACATTATGTAGCATAACAATAATATATTTTAAAAATTCTAATAAATTTTTATTATGATTATTTTAAATATTAAATATTTAGGAGGAATTAACCGACCGGTCTAGTTTAACGAATTGTACAGTTCACTTTAATCGGTCTTGTTCAGCTTGGATTCGAACATGATTTGAGGCAAAATTTCACGTGAAACACATGAAACAAACGTCAAAACCAATAGGGCAGTAATAATGGGCTTTTATTGAATTCTACTAATTAAAGTGGACCAGTAAAGCGCAAAACGACCCGATGCAGGCGGCGATGACCATCAACTCATAGGTTGGTTTACATCTAAACTTCGCCCGATTAATCACGAAGATAAACATCCAAGTGTGAAACAGTAGTAAAATATTTGGGTGAATAAATATGAGAATCAAAGTTAGAATTCCCATAAGAACAAATATTCTAAAAGTCAACCTCTAAATATACATAAACTGTGCTCTGAATTTACTTGCTAGGTGAATTAGGAGTCTAAAATACTTGAATTATCAAAAACCTCATCTACAAGGTCATTTTTAACAAGATGAAGAGAATAGAAAAACAGAAGAATTTTTCTTTTTGTTTAGTAAACTGAATTCTATAAAATGTCATCTAGATAGCAATCACAAGTACAAAAAATCGAAATTTAAGTTTATGCAAAAGTTTGGCAGCCTCTACTTCAACATGTTGAGAAGCTGCCATATCTGAGTAAAACGGAATTTAAGTCAACCTCTTTTATCGTCAACAGACGTAACAGTATGTTGTTCAGATAAAGTGGCACTGATCCTATATATTGATATCAGCAACTCAATCCATCTTAAACTATTCATCGCGAATCCCAAACTTGATTTGTCGTACTTGTTGATGTTTGGAACATTTCTATAACTAAGAGAATAACAACTATCAGTGGAATCAATGGGCGCCGCCAATTTAGACGCAAAGGAGCAATGTGCCAAACCCTAACTTAAATATCCAACCACAATAAAATAGTGCGGTTCAGTATATTTGATAACTATGGATATCTAATATGGCAGTATTCACTTGAAAGGCTTTCGAACTGGTGATCCGCCCATTCTGATCAGAGAAATCATATTTTTGAACTATACACAACGCCCAAAAACGACCAGATCAGCTTGTTCCTAAGACTAAAAAGACTAAGGCAAATTTAACACAGATGACTAACTCCGGGTAGCGCAAATTTTGATTAGGGGCTCGGTAGACGAGACGGAAAGAGGGAGGCAGAACGATAAACGGAAAACTTGCCTTGTGACCGACAGCGAGCCGAAGCGCCTCCCAGTCCCCGTCGCCTTCTGCTAGGTTTTTGATGCGATGTGTATGAGAGAAGGGGAATTACTTGTAGGGCGAATCGATGACCTGGTCATAAAAAAAACCATGCGATTGTTAACGCACGGTCGCAGGTTACATATTTTTTTATTTTTATCTAAAAAAATAAGTTAAATCCGAAATCATAGACAAATTTATTCATAGAAAAATGCATGAAAAGGAAAAATTAATTATTCAATGTTCTCCTTGATAAGGAAATATTCATTTGTTAATTTAGAAAACAAATTAATTATTCATAGAAAAATTTATCTAATAATTAATCAAAATTGAGATGGAAGGCTAAAAAATTAATTTGACGCTATACTCAACCCGTACAAAATATAATCATTATTATGTAAATTTTTATTATTAAATGAATAATTAGAATGAAAAGTAATTTTATAATTGAAATGATTCAAATTATAAGATTTTTGTGAGCTTGCATCTAGAATTTGTTTTGTTTTATAATTATAAATTTATATAAAAATTGTCTCTTAAAATAACTTTGTAGTAAAAATAGTTCCTCCAGCTAGCCCATTTAAAGCATCCATAATCGTTAAGTATTATTATAAATTTTAGTTATCTATTAATTTAATAGAACTTTTCTCACAATTATTCCTTCAAGATGTTTTGATATCAAATTTAAATAGGATGTACTTCAAATCAAACTTGAATGTTCTTAGTTTGCCATCAATTATTTCAAAATAATAATTATGAAAGATATATAAAGTCAACTACCAAAAGCTTATTTTGACAAATAGAATGATGGAAATCCAATGGCAGTGACCCCAGCCAAATGCAAACCGAGTTGAGTTATAAGTCTTCAAAGTTGTAGCATCGAGTCCATCAATGCAATTGATAGTTGACTCTTTAAACTGGAATTCCACCTCCTCCTTCCCAACAGAACGAACAATCAAGAGAGCATTGCTGCTCTCCACAGTAAGTATAATTTTTTACTTTATATTTCCACGAAGGATCTTATCGTTGCAAATCTGAATGATTAGAGTTCCAACAGGTGCAAATATTATGATTAGAGTTCCAGCAATGTTGTAACATGGTGGCAAATATCACAACCAGAACTGAGATTAATGTTTTTCTTTATTGAGCAAAATTTGAGTGTTAAGGGCTTATCGAGTAAAATATGCATACATAGAAAGAACAATTTACAACAGAGCAATCTACAAGAGCAAGATAGGAAGGCATGGGAAGATAAAACATAAGATATATTTACAGCGTGAGGTTTCCAGTTGAGAAGGAATTGGAGGCAAGCTGATGGCGTCCAAGAAAACCCAGTGTGGAGGATGACTCGAGAACGAAATATGCCCAAAAGTAAAGGCTGCAGCATGTTAATCTCCCATCGAAAAAGCACTGGAATGGAGAGGCAATGTGACTGGATATTTTTAATCATCCATGGCGAATCATGAATACGAAGAGTGGGGTTGTAATTGGAGCTGATAAGATAATCTTCCACCAGAAACGCAAGTAAATTGCAATACCCCACTATAATTAGATTCAAGGAATACATAGCTTAACATCTCAACTTGTCGAAAATTTCTCTATAAACAACATTAATTGTGTAATTTTCTGAAAGTGAGGCGGAGCGTAGGTTTTACGAGAAAGAAAAAGGCCGCTGCTGGAGCGTAGATTTTAGCTTTCGTTTATCTAATGTTTATGAGGGCATCACATGGTAAACCTAAAAAGTGTTGGGGCAATCTATAGTCCGGAGTGACTATGTGTTTTGATTAATGGGTAAAGGGTTTAAGTTAGGTTGATCCTTGTGATTTGATATGTGTGAATGAGTCTTGCAGGACTTGAGGAGTCACACATGGAAGGCACATCCGAGGGAAGAGAGTCGAGGGAAGAGGACTCCAAGGACAAGCCGGGAAGTGAACTTCAAAGGGCACACATGAAGAGCGGCATGGAGGCAAGCCGAGGGCTTGTGTGCGATTCCGAGGGACGATAGCCGGTGAAAGAAGACTTCAAGGGGCAAGCCAAGGGAGTGTACTTGAAGGCACACGTGAAAGAATGTCTTCGGAGTGAGGAAGAGTGTTTTTGTAAGCTGGGCAGTCGACTGGGAATGGATTAGTCGATTGCCAACAGAGGACTCAAACTCACCGAAACATCAGTCGACTGATCCAGGACCAATCGACTAGTAAATCCGGAAAACTAGCCGTTGAGTTAGCCGTTGGCTAGTAATTGGGGTGGGATCTAGGGCAGTCGACTGGTAGCGGCTATTTTCAGCCAAGAGCTCTATTTAAGAGAGCTCGGTTTGGCTAGAAGAGGTTGACGAAATGAGCTTGGTTATAGCTCATTAGTAGTCTTAGTTGCTTAGAAGTATGTCCAGGATTGTGGAGAGGTATCTCCACTCACAAGGAGCTACACGAGCTAGCTGGAGGGCATCCGGGGAGTGATCCACCGAAGAATCAAGGGATCGTCCACCTTACGGACAACCGTGGAGTAGGAGCGTCATCTCCGAACTACGTAAAGGTTGGCGTTAGCATTTTTTTAGTTTGTTTACTTGTTATTCCTCTTGCGCTTGCTAACATTATAGGTAAAAAATCGAAGACAAGCTATTCACCCCCTAATTTCCCGATCACTGTCCTAATAAAAAGTAGGTTTATGTTTTTCCTACTATCATTCGTCACGTTAAAAATTATAAACATTCTTTAATATCAACATTCTGCTCATTTTATGAAAAAAAAAACAAAACTAAAACTTCTTATATCATTTTGTATTAATTTTTTGTTTTGTGAGATTCTTCTTTTTCTTTTGTTCAGTGAATTGTTTAATATTGATTTGAAAATCTATCTTATTGGAATTAATCCTGCGGTTGATTATTGCATTGTGCAGATGCCAACAAAAGGTGCCAAAGCAACTCTAACGCCAACACACACTACAAAATATATCCTATTGCTCTTTTAGTACAATGAACGATAAATGGTAATCTCACTGCACAACTTAGATGAATTAACTAAAGCTAAGATGAAAGAAATGCGTATGTTTTTTCTTTTACCCTTTTCCATGATAGAATTCATGAATTAAAAATTAGAATTCATGAATTCTTACAAATATATCAAAAAGAAAAATCTAATTTGATATCTGTTTATTATGTCTTTGAAAGAAGATATTACATCCCTTTATATAAGGTTAAAATGAATTCTATAATTCACATCAATCGATGTGAGACAAAATGTAAATATAAAATAATGCATATGTTAACATCCCCTCTCAAACTCGTGATGGTGTAGTGAGAAACATTGAGAGTTTGTCAAGAAAGAACCGGTGACGCTTGATGGTGTGTGCCTTTGTGAAGAAATCTGCAAGCTGCATCGAGGATGAGACAAAAGGTAAGGATATGGTGCCTCGCTCGAAATGGTGCCGAGTAAAGTGGCAATCGATCTCAATATGCTTGGTACGTTCATGAAAGACTGTGTTGTGCGCAATCTGAATAGCACTCTTATTATCGCAGTACATTGATGTCGGACCACTAAGGGAGACGCCCATATCAGTCAATAGCCAGCGTAACCATATAATCTCACTTGTAGCAGAAGTCATAGCGCGATACTCTGCCTCAGTTGAAGAGCGAGAAACAACATCTTGTTTCTTACTTTTCCATGAAATAAGTGAATCACCTAAAAATACACAATAACCTGTAGTCGATTTTCGATCAGTTTGGTCAGTTGCCCAGTCGGCATCAGAAAAAGCGCGAAGCTCCAAAGATAAGGTCGATGGAAACAAAAGACTCTGATATAGCGTTCCCCGAAGATAACGAAGAATACGCATAACTGCAGCCCAATGAACAGATGTAGGTGAGCAAACGAACTAACTGACAATGTGAACAACATATGCAATATCAGGCCGAGTAATAGTGAGGTACACCGGACTACCCACGATTGATCGATATAAAGTTGGATCAGCAAGAGGATCCCCATCAGTAGGATTGTAACGAACGTTGACCTCAAGAGGAGAGTCAACAACACGAGTATCTGTGAGACGAGACCGCTCAAGAATATCTGAAGTGTACTTAGACTGAGATAGAAGATATCCCCTTTCAGAATAAGCTACCTCAATACCTAGAAAGTAACGTAGATTACCTAAATCTTTCATCTCAAAACGATGAGACAAAGTAGCTTTTAGATCTGAGATACCGTCAACATCATCTCCTGTAATAATCATATCATCAACATACAACAAGAGCATAATATGGCCTGCAGGAGACGATTTAACAAATAATGCTGAATCATGAGAGCTAGAAGTAAAACCAAGTGAAGATACTACAGAGGAGAACTTGTCGAACCAAGCTCTCGGGGCTTGTTTAAGACCATGCAGGGCCTTCTTAAGCCTGCACACTTGTCCTGGCCGATGAGAAACACCAGGTGGAGGGACCATGTAGACTTCCTCCTGAAGATCTTCATTCAAAAAAGCATTTTTAACGTACATTTGTGAAATACTCCAGCGACGAACAGAAGCTACTGCAATAAGAACCCGGACAGATGTCATTTTTGCAACAGGTGCGAAAGTCTCCTCATAATCTATATCATACTCCTGAGCATAACCTTTTGCAACCAAACGAGCTTTATATCGCTCAATAGAGCCATCAGACTTGGTTTTAATCTTGTATACCCATCGAGAACCAATAATTTTCTTACCAACCGGTGGAGAAACCAAATCCCAAGTACCAGTTCTGTCCAAAGCAGACAATTCCTCATTCATAGCCTCTTGCCAAAGAAGATCACGAGATGCCTCAGAGTAAGAGGTGGGCTCACAAAGAAAATTGTTAGAAACTAAAAAGGAAGCGAAAGATGGTATATAGCAACAGTAATCAAAATCAGATACCTGAGTAGATCGACGAGTGCGTGTAGGATATCGAGGTAAGTTTGGATCCGTAATTATGGGAGGTTCTGAAGCAGTCGTAGAAAGAGGATGGGTGTCAACATCATTTGTTCTACAAGTAGGATGAAGCGGAACATTCGATATAGTTTCATGAGGGTTAGCATTTTCAGATGGATAATCAGTAGTAAAAGGATCAATTTGAATGAGATCAGATTTCGACATGTCATGTGAGGTAGGTGGGATAGTGAAGAAAGGAATATGTTCAATAAAAGAAACATTACGAGAAACATACAATTTTCCAGAAGCTGGATCATAACAACGATAACCTTTCTGCACAACCCCATATCCAAGAAAAACACAAATGGCCACACGAGATGATAACTTAGAACGTTCTGCATGTGGACGAAGAACAAAGCATGTAGAGCCAAAAACCCTTAAATGAGAATATAATGGAGTGTGACCAAATAATTTAGCATATGGAGAAAATCCCAGAGTTATGAGCGGTAGGGATCCTATTAATAAGATACACAGATGTAAGGACAACTTCTCCCCAAAATTCACTAGGAACACTAGCGGCTAACAGCATAGACCGGGCGGTCTCAATAATATGCCTATGCTTTCTCTCGGCTACTCCATTCTGTTGTGGGGTATCAGTACAAGAGGATTGATATATTGTACCATCAGCTTTGAAAATACCAGAAAGATCTCCACTAGTATACTCTCCCCCCAAATCAGCTCGAAAACACTTGATAGTGGCAGAGTGCTGAGTTTTTACATAGGCCTTAAACTCAGCATAAATGTGACTAAGATCAGAACGACGTTTCATTAAATAAATCCAACAAAAACGAGTGTGATCATCAATGAATGAAACGTAATATCGAGAACCTCCCTTAGTGGGAATAGGTGCCGGTCCCCAAATATCAGAATGAACTAAATCAAAAGGTGCCAAAGAAGTGGAAGTACTTAAAATAAAAGGCAAAGCCGAAAATTTTCCAAGTTTGCATCCACTACAATCAGAAATATCATCAGGTGGTAAATCACCAAGTACATCAGAAGTACACATAGAACGTAAACGAGAACCTGATAGATGACCAAGTCTAGAATGCCACAAATAAAATTTTGAAGAAGAAGGTGTCAAATGAAAAGAAGACAAATTGACAGGCATTGCTGCTACGTGAGTGGGAAGATGCAGTTCATCCAACACATAAGGTCCTTTCCCTTTTCTATGCCCTGTCCCAATCACTCTCTTGGATTTTAGATCCTGCACATAACAAGAATTTGGAAGAAGACCAACAAAACACCCAGAGTCACATAATTGACCAACAGAAACAAGGTTCATATGTGTTGGGACCGGTAGACGAGCTAGAGGGGGGGGTGATTAGCTCTGATTGGTCCTCAAAGATTTGTCGCGGCGGAAGACTTCAAGCAATCGCTAACACTTGGATTTTACTTGGTATCCACCCCGGCCGGGTGACTAATCCAAGGATCCACTCTCCTCACACTCTCATGCACTATGAAAGTCTCCTTCTTGAGGTGGAGAAACCTCTTACAAGCTTGTTACAAAGATACAACAAGAACAAAGCAAATACAAAGGAAATCTTACAAGATTTACAATAAATGAGCTCTCTTTGCTTTCCTTGCTATCTTCAAGCTTGTGATTGCCTCTTGGACCTTGGAAATGCAGCAGCACTAAGCTCCAAGGCTTCCCTTGAAATGACAATGAAGTTGGAGAAGAAGAGGAGAAGAAGTGCAGCCAAAAACCTGCGCGAAAGTCCTTATACCCGACGCCTAGGGTTTGGTAATCGATTACCCAATCGATTACCACGTAGGATTTAGCCGTTCAACGGCTAGTTTTCGAACCGTAATCGATTACCAGTTCCCTGAATCGATTACCCAATCGATTCAGAGCTTCTCTATTCTCTCGCGCAAACTGTCTTAATCGATTACCGATACCCTGAATCGATTGCCCAATCGATTCAGAACTCTTCTGCTCCCTCACACATCCTACTGTAATCGATCACCTGATCGATTGACCCAATCGATTACCCAATCGATTGAGTCCAACCTAACTTGTTTCCACAAGCCTAGGTTCCCCTACCAAGTGTCCGGTCAACCCCGTTGACCAACTTGGATTTCCACTGCCTAGCTCCCAGCTCGGACTTAGCCTGGTTCCCAACGAGATTCGCCTGACCCTCGAGTTAGGTCTAGTCTCTCGGTAGACTTCCACCTTGCCAGCATGCGATCTCCCCGATCCATCTGGACTTCACCTAGTCCCACTAGGTCTTTTCCCTTGCCAGCGTACGATCTCCCCGATCCACCTGGACTTCACCTAGTCCCACTAGGTCTTTCCCCTTGCCAGCGTACAATCTCCCCGATCCACCTGGACTTCACCTAGTCCCACTAGGTCTTTTCCCTTGCCAGCGTATAATCTTCCCGATCCACCTGGACTTCACCTAGTCCCACTAGGTGTGCCTAGTCCCACTAGGTCTTTCCCAGTCAAGCCTCCAGTCAACCTTGACCCACTTGACTCACACATCATGATCACTCAAACATCATTATCAGACATCGAAACATACGACCTCGAGCTCACATGAGCTTACCAGACTCAAGCTCACCTGAGCTTTGTCAAACCAGGTCAACCCTGACCTAACCAAGATTGCACCAACAATCTCCCACAGACCTAAGCTCACCTCTGAGCTTACCAGACTCAAGCTCACCTGAGCTTTGTCAAACCAGGTCAACCCTGACCTAACCAAGATTGCACCAACAATCTCCCACAGACCTAAGCTCACCCGAGCTCAGTCAAACTAGGTCAACCCTGACCTAAACAAGATTGCACCAACAATCTCCCACAGACCTAAGCTCACCCGAGCTCAGTCAAACTAGGTCAACCCTGACCTAAACAAGATTGCACCAACAATATGTAATTTAGGGATAAAGTAAACATCAGGTAAAGATAAAGAGGGTGTTTGGATAGAGCCAGTTCCTTTCAATGACATTTGTGTACCATCCGCAGTCATAACAGAAATAGATGGAGGGTCAGGAGACATATATGTAAAAGAAGAAGAATCATGAGACATGTGATTACTAGCTCCAGAATCTAAAATCCAGGGAGATGAAGGGATACCTGACCCAATAGACGAAGATGAGCTGGAAGGAGCAAAAAGAGCATAATTATGAGGTTCCTTTTGAAATTGCTGAAAGGCGAGGAACTTCTGAAATTGGTCGACAATAGAATTAGTATCAGTATTCACAGAAAACTCTGAAGCTGAAGCTGAGTGATTTAAGGAGGGCACAAAAGCTGCTGGAGTAGATGGATAAAGATTTTGAGATGGACCCTCAAAATACATTTTTTGTTGCCCGCCTTGATATTGTTGTGGAGACTTCCGTCCGTGCCCTGGAAGCTTCCTAGCCGATTCTTTCCGAAGCTCAGGGCATTGATTCTTCCAGTGCCCTGGTTTCTTACAATAATTACAGTTTCCTGTGACAGATGTTTTATACTGGTGTGCAGGAGCTGCTATGATCGGTGCAGACGGAGAGGCTACCAAAATCGAAGTAGAAATATTATGCACCCCTTTTAGAGTCTTCAAACAAATTTCTTCAGCCATGAGTTCATTTATTACATCTTCAACAGATGGTAGAGGTTTATGGTGCAAAAGACTTGAGCGACAATTTTCAAATTCTGGACGAAGACTCATAAGTAGTTGAACAAGGCGATCCTCATCTCTACATTTAATATAAGCATCACATGTTTGTAATTCAACATATTCTGTCAATGCTAACCGATCCCAACGAGTAGTCATTGCACAGAAAAAATCCTGAATACTTAAGTCATTTTGCACTAATGCACGAATTTCAGATTGTAATTGATACTTGACAGAAAAGTTATTTTGCACAAATAATTTTGACAAATAATCCCAAATTTCTTTTGCAGTTTTAAACTTTACCAATTGAACACCAATTCTGTGTTCAACAGAGTTGTTGATCCAAGTGATAATCTTTGAATTATTTGTATCCCAAATATGAAACAATTCATCAAATTTTTCAACACCAACTACAGGGCATTTGATTTTTCCAGAAACATATTCCCAAACTCCTTTGCCCTTCAGAAAATTAGTCATCACATAATTCCAATACGAATAATTTTTTCCATCTAAACGGACACCAATAGATTGCAACGAATCGTCACCTCCAGTCATTGTAAACAATTTTGAACAGAACAATCCAAAATAACAAATAACAATCTCAAATCCCAACTAACAAACGATCAAGGTAATCAAAACAATATCCAATCTCAAACGAAATAAAACATTTAGGGCATATCTAACCATTCAGATGCGGAAGCGATGGAGATAAACCGAACCATAAAACCACGAGCAGTGAAACAGCAAGTATTTAACAGGGCTCTGATACCATGATAGAATTCATGAATTAAAAATTAGAATTCATGAATTCTTACAAGTATATCAAAAAGAAAAGTCTAATTTGATATCTGTTTATTATGTCTTTGAAAGAAGATATTACATCCCTTTATATAAGGTTAAAATGAATTCTATAATTCACATCAATCGATGTGGGACAAAATGCAAATATAAAATAATGCATATGTTAACATTACATTCGTCAAATACTTCATCAACTAATGCTGAGATATTAGATGAATTAATACATTCAGAAAAACAAAACAATAAAATAATGTCTTATTTGTTGTAGGTGAATATTCCAACCAATGAAATCATTTTTTTAAACCGACAATTTTAACTTTCAAATTTTGTAATTGGATTCTCCAATATATCTGGATAATAAGACCTTATCTTTAGATATGAATGTCTTATCTTATCTTGTTTATCAACATGATATTTACATGTTTATTTATTTTTCCCGATCTTGTTCAATACAAGCAGAGGATGACTGATCGTATTGAGAAGAAATTGAAGGAATTTAGACAGTAGAAATTGAAAGACTTTCACTAGATTGATATTCCCTTGTTGTAGGAATTGAAGTGCTTTGATTATTTTCATGATCTCTCTTTTTAAAGAAAGAGGATATTAATGTTTTTTTAGGGGATTGATTTTCATTTTTAAATAGTTCAAATTATATCCTTAAATAAATAATTAAATTAATAAATAAGTAATAGTTCATTAATGGCTAAAGTACAATGAATTATGTGGGGGAATAGCAAAATTAAGTTATAATCTTATTCTAAAATAAAATCCTAAAAGCTAAAGCCAACTGAATGAAAAATAATGGTATCATTCAGTAAACTAATGACAAAATCAAGTGAAGTAATCTTATTTTAGACTTTAATTTTAGAAGTGCAATAAAATAATGGTATTACAATTTTATTTTACAAGTGCTGTAAAGCAATCACACCCCAATAAAATCAGATTATATATCACACAATTGCGAAGCGGACGCTTTGGCAAAATCAACTCTCGTAGAAAAGAAAAGAAGAAAAGATTGTTGGATATCTAATGTGAATGGAAAGGGAGATTGTAAAATTTTAGTTCTACATTAGAATTTTCTAGTGAGTAGAAAGTGACGGGGAGAATAAAGGGGCTCCCTTGTAAGTGGGGCTTTAGTCCCACATTGAGATTTCTAAGGTAAAATGGTTGGTTTATATTATTTCACAAGCATGATAGTTATGAACAAATGTTAGTAGAGAGACTTTCTTTCACGCATTGGTACGTAGGGGGTGTAAATCCAGGGCCCGGATTTGTACTGAACCAAGTGAATTCGTATGCGTGCACGACCTGCGCGTTCGAATGTCCGACCGGTCAGGACAAAATTTGTCCAAGCAGATGAACCCCCAAACGCAGTAAATGATGCATTAATTTTGATTAATTCAATATCGACATTGAATGTTACGGGGGTCTGAACCTATATAAGGAGGTCATGACCGAGAGCAAAAGACGCAGAAGATACATAGAAATTTTCCTCCACTCCACCTCGTTCCCGACCGTCTCTGATAGCAGTCGGATACTTCCTCGTTCCCGACCGTCTCTAATAACAGTCGGATACTTTCTCAGCTCTCCTTTACTTCACCTCATGTCACTCAACCGATAAATTAAAATTATTATTATAATTTTAATTTATTATAAATTTTTCGAATTTCCTCCAAGTAAGATTAAGATTATCTATCCTGTACTCCTGTGTCCTATCCTCGGCGAGATACGCACGCACCGTGAGGGTAGGTGTCGATGCAGTGGTGTGTAAGCGGTTGGACGTCGAGCAGTGCGTGTCGTCAAACGGCACACACTGCGTGAGATGGAGGAACAAGATACGTAAAACAGAGGGAATCAGACATTCCCCTTAAAAAAATATTTTTTGGGCTGGTAAGGCTGGACTATAGATCATTCTCTGACTACAATATAGTACCTCCAAATCTCTAGCAAACAAAACAAATTAGAATCGACTGATAATTGAGTTAGCTAATGCAATACATTGGGCTCACGTGGCCATCCTAAAGAAAAGGTTTGCCTTTTCCCCATAAACGGAAGGAACGATCAATATTGTGAAGTAACTAGAGTCTTCGAGGAGGAATAAAACCCGCGGAGGCTAAATGTTTACCAGTCAGAAATCAAAAGAGCTCCAATTTATTCTGCCTGGCGACGATGCCGAATGTGGAGTACATGGCTGTGGCGAAGATGAACGTCGCAACGGTTGTCACGGTCTTTCCCGATCGACGTAACCATAGGCGATCACAGCCATGGTACTAAAAGGAGGGAGGTACGACAAAGGGTGATAGGTGATAGAAGTTCATTCGCTCGCCCTCCCCACCTGACCATACGGAGATCAGAGCAGTAGATAGGGCGAGACAATGATGTGGATTATTTCATTTCACCACTTAAAATTTCCCCACTTTTAAATATTTTCTAATAAATTAATTGTCAAAATATTCTTAAAAGTTAATTTCTTATCATTTCACAATTAAAATAAATATACAATTTTATTTATATAGTAAATCTCGTTACATTTAATTGTGTTAATATTTATGACTTTTTAACTAATTTATAAATCAATTTATTAATGGGCTTCTGCCTCAATGTTAGAAGTCCGCCACTACCGGCATTTCCAATAGTTGAATCCATCTATAAACTTTTGTAATTTTCAATATGTCACATCAATGTCATATAAAAATTTATAATTTTCATTTAATATTTAATTAACTTATAAATTTTAATTTAATTATAATCATTGGTATATTTTAAAAAGATTAAGTATACAATATTAATTATCATTAATTATTGACTCCATCCGCAAAAGAAAAAAAATAAATTTGAAATATCAAATTTACTCTTGCACGAAAAATCTCAAACTCGACCTCCACACTAATTACAACTTTTTTTTGTTGATTTATTTTTCTTCAAATTTCACTACAAGAAATACTCATATTACTGACGGATTTACCGACGAAAATATAATTCCGTCGGTTTATTTAAGTATACCGTTTCATTTTTCGTCGGCAATTGATGAATTACCGACGGTATTATAATTCCGTCGGTATACCGACTGAAAAATTTTTCGTTGGAAAATTTTAACATCGGCCTAAAATTCACAAATTCTTCACTAGAACTTAAGCATCAAATTCTCCATATAAGAATGTGGCACTTCTTTACTTGTTTAACATGTTAAGAGGAATCTCACATGAATATTTTGCTATACCAAATCACATTTATCTTAGTTATTTAGGGTCGACTACATAGAGCACGAAGAAAGGCGCATCACTAGTAAATGTTCAGAATACCCTAGACATAAAATATAATAAAAATAATTCTTACAGCCTAACAATTCTTCTTTGAGACACTTGAGAAAAGTTATATGACTCAATTTACAACAAGATACTCATAATTTAGAACGAAAAAGTAAAAGAAGATGCACCGAACAATTAAGAAATACAGTCATAGCAAATAAACTCATTCAGGTTGTGTTTCTAACGATGGAAGGAAAAATGGATAAAAACTAGATGTACATGCTATAATAAATAACAAACCTGGAGCTCTTGAATTAGCTTTTCCAACACATCTGCACTCATAAATCTACGAGTTTGATGACCATGCAATGGAGATTCAACCATAGTGATTGCTGTGGTTTTAACTTCTCCGCCTGCAGAATCCGTGTACTTGCTCAACGGCAGAGGCAATGGTAAGGTTGACTACTTCTTATTTGCCAATGCAGAGCTACATAGCGGCGACTGTATGGCTATAACCACATATTAATAGGGCCTGAATGGCATGTACATGATATATTATGCTTCATAATATGTAATATCTATCACTAGGAACTTTATCAAAAAGTATAGATCCATATATCACATATACATTATATTAATATCATCGTTCTCTCATATTCGTTTTAACATTAACACTCATTATTTATGGGGTCCACAGACCACTTATGCATTATCTTAACATATTCATTCTCTCACATATTATTTCTGGGTCTGATCGACTCATTCATTTTATTTTACATTAAATAAATATAATTTCAATTTATAGATTGAAATGAGTTGATGATTGAAATAAGTTATGTAAGACGATAAATATTTATAAATGAAAATTTGCTTATTTTATTAAAATAGATGTTATGTGACTGTTGTGTAAATTTACTTGTCATTACCTAACTAATATGAACTCTCGAATCGATCCCCGAATCGATTCGAAACGTCGCGACATCAATTAAAACAAATCTCAATCGTTTGGGCAATGCAAGAAATTACAATGCCCGGCCTTGTGCCCAATCGATTGGGCAAAAAGATGCCCTCTGCTCTGCTCTCTTCCCAATCAATTGGGCATTTGTCCAATTAGATACTCAATCGATTGAGCAATGTAATTTCTTGGATTGCCCATCCCCAATCAATTGGGTAGGACTCCAATCGATTAGGATCACATGCTCAATCGATTAGGGTCACATGTCTTATTATATTTTTATAAAATAATGGGATGAATGCGTTCATCGTGTCAACGTTTAGACACTAATGCCACATCGGCGTTAACGCACGTAGTGCATTCATTGAGCGTTCAATGAACGCACCAGAGTTGATGCTCTTATAAGGGAATCCACATCAATATTATTTGTTAAACGTTATAATACTCACTCCTTCATCAAAAAATATGGGGCCAAGATGCCACAAACATATTATATTAACACCTTAATTCTCTCACATTCGTTTTAACATTAACACTCATTATTTGTGGGTCCACATGTCATATACATATTATATTAACATAGTTATTCTCTCACATGTTATTTGTGGTTCTCGTCATCTACTCATTCATCTTTATATTTATTTTATATTAAATAAATATAATTTCAATTTATAGATTGAAATGAGTTGGATAAGGTGATGAGTATTTATAGATGAAAATTTAATTTAATTTTTTTTTGTTAAAATAGTGGTTATGTGACCTATGTATAAATTTACTAGGCGTTACCTAACTGATATTACGCCTTGAATTATCCCCGAATCGATTCGAGACGTTAAACATCATTAAAACAAGTTCCAACAATTGGTAGTGGGCAAAAATGCCCTCTACTCTGCCCATTTGCCCAAGTACATTGCCCAATTGATTGAGCTTAGGTCGCATGCCCAATTGATTGGGGTCACATATCTTATCTTTTTTTATAAAATAATACGATGTATGCGTTCAAAAAATTGAACGTGTTCAACGGATCAGCTTTTAAACGATGATATCACATTGATGTTAGAGCGTACAATGCATTAATTGAGCGTTGTAACACTCAATGAATGCACCGGTGTAAATGCTCTAATCAACCCTTGAGTGGTTAGAAGTATGAGAAGCTCTTTTTTCCGAACGCATGCATCTGTCGAGCTTATTTAGAATTGATCTCTATCCTCTTATATTAAATTTGTTATTTCCTAGTCAATTAAATATCTTGTTGGCATAATTTATCTTTAACTTAAGTGAATGAAAATAAATTATGTAATTAATTTATAATCCATTTTTAATAATATAATCTCTACTTTATTAAATCTGTCGTTGTTTAATCAACTAATGTTCAGGAGAAATAAAGCATAACAACTAAAAAGACGAATGACCTAAAAGTAAACTTTAGAAGATGACCTAAAATTTCACCATATACATTGTTACGTTCCATTGAGAAATAAGACGATAAATTAATTATATAGATCAAATTTTATAATATTCAAATTTATTTAATAAGATAATCAAACTAAACTAAATCAAGTCTATGATAGATTAAGTTGTTCAAATAAATTTAAACTTTATTTGGTTTTTTTTATGAATTTAAGTTTGGTTTAAATTTGACTTATATTTGGTTCGTTTAGATATTATCTCACTCTCAATTTAAATTTATTAGATTGTTTGAAAATTTTATATTTTAAATTTATTTGGTTGATATTGGTTTTGATAATATATAATAAACTTATATATTGATTTTAATTTTATTTATTTATTTAATATTCATGAATATTAATGGACCGAATATTATATATATATATATATATGTTTAATTTTAATCATTTAATTTAATGAGTTATTCAAATGATTCATTTAATTGATATATATTTATTGAGCATAAATAATTTTTTATCAAAATTGGAAATTAATTTTTTTTTCAAAAATATCCAATTCATTTATTAATTACCTATTTTTAAAATAATATATTGTAATTTAAAGTGAGAAAGATGAAAATCATGAAAGTAATTATGAAATTTAGATTCCATTTTGTCTCTTTAATACTGGGTCTATCTATTCATAACCACTACAAATAATATTAGCTATACCGAAAAAATTTACCAACGGAATTCCGTCGGTATTGACCATTTCCGACGGAATACCGACGGAAAAAAAATATCGGAATATTATTTGTCGGAATAATATTTTGGACAGAAATATTAATCCGTTGGTAAATAAAATGGGAAATCCCATCGGTAATCACTGACGGAAATCCCTCTTTCCATTGGAAAAATGACAAAGCGGGGTCGATACATTACCGACGAAAACAGTCTTTTTTCTGACGGAAACACTCCGTCAGCATATCTCACCCCCCGCTTTGCCATTTTTTTTGACGGAAACAGAGAATTCCGTCAGTGATTACCGACGGAAATAGTGTTTCCGTCGGTATTTTCCGACGGGATCCCTTGTTTCCGTCGGAAAATATCCCAATTGGGCTGGGATGGTGTCGATACATCATCGACGGAAACACTGTTTCCGCCGGTATTTCGTCGGAAATTTAAAAAAAATAATCAGATGATATTTATTTTATTTAGTCCAATAATATATATTTACAAACATATATAGAATCCAAGATATAAACATTCATTTCATATCAATACAAACATATAATCACAATACAACCATTTTTACACATTCATTCCAACAATATATAAACATTCACAAACATACAACATTACAACAATCACAAAAATACAACATTACAACAATATACAAACATCACAAACATACAACATTACAACATCTAACATACCATATCGATATCAATATCAATATAATGATTAACATGCCATATCCATATCCAAATATAAATATCAAAAGTACAAATACCGGAATCAAAATTCAAACATTTAACATACCATAATGTGAAAACCGCCGACAATATGAAAACCTAGAACAACAGTAAACTTCAAGAAGCTCTGAGGAAATCTAAAACATAGCAGAGGGATCAAGTTTTACCTCAAGAATTTCGGCGTCCCTTGCTCCAAATCCGGCGATCAAGCCAAGAAAACCCCTAGAACACACCGATCCAACCTCAGAACCACATAAGATCAAAAACTACTACGAGAATCAGGAAAAGATTGCAACGATCGGAAATTAGGTCAAACGCACCCAACTCACCTCCTCGTGATACCGGCGAAAGCTTGATCTGCTAGGGAAACAAGGGCAATACCCTCCCAACGTCGGCTACCCACTGTGACCTAAGCTGGGGCGTCGCCGGCGCCGGTAGAGTGATCGAAAGCAGAGACGAGGAGAAGAAGAAAACGGAAAAGGAGAAGAGAAGCGGAGTCGGTCTCGGTTCGCGATCTACCGCGAGGAAAGGGAAAAAGAATTAGGGTGGACCAGGGATTTTGAGACCAGAGGATCCGAACCGCTGCCGCAAAGGGGAGAAGAAAAACCCTCTTAAACTGAAGTGGTCTTTTACAAAAAAAAAACCCTCCTGTTTTAGTTATTCGCCCAAGAACACCTAATTTTGGAGGTTTTACATTTTAAACCCCAAACTTTTCTATTTTCTCACAACATTTGTCCCCAATCGATGGCAGAGATGCCCTTTACTATGCCTTCTGCCCATCTGCCCAATTGATTGGGTAATGTAGGGCACATATCCAATCGATTGGGCATGGGGCGTCATATGTTTTATCGTATTTTCGTATAAAAGAATGCGTTGATCGTGTTCATCATGTTAGCATTTAAACACTGATGCCACATCGGCATTAATGCACGTAGTGTGTTCATTGAGCGTCTAGTGCAGATGCTCTAACCAGCCCTTAAGTGGTTAGAAGTATGGGAAAATTTTTTTCCCGAAGACATGCATCCGTCGAGCTCATTGAGAATTTGATCTCTATCTTCTCATATTAAATTTGTCATTTTCTAGTCAATTAGACATCCCGTGGGCATAATTTATCTCTAACTTATGTGAATGAAAAATAAATTACATAATTAATTTATAGTCAATTTTTTACTAATAATATAATCTCTACTTTATTAAATATGTCAATGTTTAATCAACTAATGTTCCGGAGGAATAAATCATAACCACTAAAAAGATGGATGGCCTAAATATAAACTTTAGAGGATGATTTAAAATTTCTCCATATACATTTCCATGTACCATCGAGAAATAAGACGATAAATAAATTATGTAGGATCAAATTTCATAATATTCAAATTTATTTAATAAAATAATCAAACTAAACTAAGTCATTGTTGGGTATGGCTCGACGGGCTTCCTATGCGAATACCTGGTCGTCCTTGAGAGACCTCTCTATGTCTACGGATTAAAAAATTATTCTAAATGGAGACTTATCTCCTAAACGACTGTCTCGTCATCGTATCAATTGATTCAAGTTACAACTTAGCCAAACTCAGAGTTCGAGCCTTGTAACTCGCCTAACCTATTGACCGCAGAAAAGATAACGAGCGAATCGTCGATTTTTGTGTTTATTATCGGGGTCTAATAATTAATTATCAAATATTAATTAAGCAAATAATTAAACATGATAATTAATTAAAACTCCACATGAAATGATAGAATTAAAGAAGGAGCCAAGAGAAAATATACCTCTCTTTACCTTACGATCTTCTACCGTATGACTCACGCCTCTTGGACGTCGTGTGGGCGACGGTCTACCAAGATCCGAAATCATCAAGGGTCTCCAATTAACCGCTTCCCCATGCGTCGATCAAAACCTAGGATTAGGGTTCACCGCCGGCCTCACCAAGAAGAAGAAGACGAAGGAGATGAAAAGGAAAGCTCTTCTCCCTCACCACCACCCTCTCCGACCTCTTCTACTTCTTCCTCTCACATGGCACAAATCACACAAAGAAGATATCTCTTCCTCTCTTCTCCCTAGCAACCGACCGAGCACTCCAAGCACCCGCCTCCTCCTCTCCTTGCGCTTGCCGTCGGCTCTCTTTCCTACCTTGCCGCACACCACAAAAGGGAGAGAGGAAGTCCCCCTTTGTCTAGTAGTGACCGGCCACCGTGAGGTTGAGGAAAGGAGAAGAAAAAGAAGAAGAAGGTGAAGACCTTTTCCTTGCCGTCGTGACCTAGGAGAGAGAGGGAAAGGGAAGAGGCTAAGGGCGGATGAATAATTGGATTAGCCTTGGTTTCATGATTCCATGGGGTAGATGTAGGACTTCGATATGGACCAGGAGGAGGAATTAGGTCTTGGCCCGCTAATATATCCAAATCCGATCCATTAATGAATATCTATTCCACTAAAGGATCCCTATTGAACTTCCTCACCAACCCCCATATTTTCATATGAGCTCCACCTATCATGAGTATATCCATCTTTCCATGTTTAAGATATCGAATGCCCGTCGATTAATTTAAATTACTGACAATTTTAATTAATCAACCTCTAACTCCTTGACTAGTACCACTCATCCTTATCATCATGTTGGACCTTGCCCACCTACAGGATTTAACATGATAAATCTTATGAGCTCATCAAGGGGGCATCATCATCCTGACTCACAAGGACACGGATTCCGTCAATAATCAACGACACACCATGTACATAATATTATTTCTCAACTTACCGGGCCTATCGATTTAGCAAAATAAATCTTGCCCATTGGTAAATCAAAGAAATAACTATTAAGTACATATGCTCGTTATTATATCGGGATTTAGAACATGTACTCCATAATAAATCGAGGTCCGATCCAATTATTAAGTTAGTACAAATTGGATAACCTCTATGTTGGTCTTGCTCAATGCACACAATGTGCACTAGTGTATTTCTATGGTTAAGATAAACCACACATAATTACACTATAACCATCCTGATGGTTTGTCCAACTCCATCTCAGTTTTGAGCCTCTACTTATACTCCGCAAGGGACTGATAACATGATCTTCGGTGTGTCACCACACACCATGGTATTTACAATGCAAAGTATCAGACGGCTATGCACATACTAATATAAACATGCATCAGTGTTATTGTGATTCTCTTTCAAAATTTAGATATTCATAGAAAAAGACAAGTCTTTTAGTATACATCCTAACGGTCATGAATTAAATCGTTGAAATAATTTTTTAAACTTTATTTGGTTTTTTTATGAAATTAAGCTTGGTTTAAATTGACTTATATTTTGTTCGTTTAGATATTGTCTAACTCTCAATTCAAATTTATTAGATTGTTTAAAAGTTTTATATTTTATATTTATTTGGTCTATATTGGATTGATAATATATAAACTTGCTTATTGATTTTATTTTTTTATTTATTTAATATGTTGATAAGAATTTTATTAATGATATATTCTACAATATTATTTATGAATATTAAGAGACCCAATATATTACATATATATATATATGTATAATTTTATTCATTTAATTTAATGAGTTGTTCAAATTCATTATACATTGAATGAACTTTAATAATTTTTTACCAAAATTGAAAATTAAATTTATTCAAAAAAATCCAATTTATTTACTAATTGCATATTATTAAAAAATATTACAATTTAAAGTGGGAAAGCATAAAATCACGAAAGTAATCATGAAATTTACATTCCATTTTATCTCTTTGCCACTGGGTCTCTCTATTTGTGGCCATTACCATGGGATCCATATCAAACCGAACCGATTCAACACCACCGGCTCAATTTGTAGTATGGTGACTCGGATAGCTTGAATTCTTATTGATAGACATAGTCTATGGAAAGTCAAATCAAGGGGAGGAAAGCAACTAGTCAACTAGAGATCGATTAGTGACATTCAAAAGAGGATATTTTTTTAATCAAGATATCAAACTATACCATTAATTTTAAAGATGAACAATTTTATACATGAAAGTTTCAATTGGTCATGAACGTAAATTTAGAAAGCGAAAAATTAAAAATTAATCATGCTGAATAAATACTCCCATTATATCACTATTATCTTATCACTAGTACTGTGCTAGGGACAAAGCGGACATGATTAATTGTTTCTAAAGTCAGGAAGTCAATTACTATATTTAGAGAGTGTTTGGGAAAATTTTTATTATTTAAAAGTAATCCTGATAGAGATTATTTTAAAATTAATAAAAAGTTAAAATAAAGAGTATTTGAAAATAGAAGTTAAAAATTAATACAAGTAAAGTTTGAGTGTTTTAGAGAATAATTATTGTCATATTTAATTTTTAATTAAATGATAATAATATTCTTAAATTATATAAATTAATAGTGAATTTGATAAAGTATAATTTGATCTAATTAATAGTGAATTTTGATGAATGAATAGTGATCTTAATTGTCACAGAGTGGAGAGCTTCATTGAGCACCAAGACACGTGCGCCGTCGGCAGGGATCCGCTGTCGGTTCTTAACTATTCTACGAGCCCCGCCAGCATCGACAACGCCGCCTGGCTCCAGCCGTGAAGGGGCATTGGACTCCTGCAATTCATGCCTCCTTCCACTAGGAGCATCACTACTAGGTCCTGCTTCCCCTCCAAGGTCGTTGCTTTGCAATTCTAGCTCCCTCGGTCATCGGGCGCCACCCCCCGATCCGCTGTTGGTTCTTAACTATTCTATGAGCCCCGCTAGCATCGACAACGCCGCCTGGCTCCCGCCGTGAAGGGGCATTTGACTCCTGCAGTTCATGCCTCCTTTCACTGGGAGCATCACTACTAGATCCTGCTTCCCCTCCAAGGTCGTTGCTTTGCAATTCTAGCTCCCTCGGTCATCGGGCGCCACCCCTGATCCGCTGTTGGTTCTTAACTATTCTACGAGCCCCGCCAGCATCGACAACGCCGCCTGGCTCCCGCCGTGAAGAGGCATTGGACTCCTGCAGTTCATTCTGTTGGTGACGAGATGGCTAGAGAGGGGGGGTGAATATAGCCAATCACTTTTACTTTGAAGAGTTAGCAAGTTTCTGCACTTGAGGTTGTTAGTAGCACAGCGGAAGTATGGAAAATAGAATGTGCAGAAACTAAAACAGAAAACTAACTAGCAAGATTAGCAAGACCGCTAATAAGGAGATTTTACAAGGTTCGGGGATAACTTGCCCCTACTCCGTGGCATGCCCTTAAGATGGGCGATCCCTTGATCATCGGCAGATCAAGCCCCGGTTAACACCGGATAATTCAGCAACCTCCTTCTCGGTGGAGAAACCTCTCCACAGTGTATTTCAAACAAGGATATAGATTAAGCACAAAGAAACAACAAGAAGGATCTTACTCAAACACTTAGCAAGGACAAAAACACAGCAAGCTTCCCTGAGCTCCACCCAATGGCGATCTCACGCAAGAACCCTTCTTCGTGTCTTCCCACTGTCGGATTCCAAGCTTCTTGTTATCTCCTCCAAGCGCTCAAGTAATGGATGATTGCTTCTCAATTGCTTGCTCAAAAGTGAAGAAGACTTCAAGAACACAGCAAGCACGTTGTGGAGAACTCAAGGCACGACAAGAACAAGTTTTTCCAACTTCTGCTTCCACGAAGCCAACTTCCACCCTTTTCATTCTCCACACAGCTCCAGGTGACAACATCCCTGCTGCTCCCAGCTACTCATCTGCCAACGCCAGCTTCCACTGAGCTATCTCTGGACTCACTGAGCTTCCTTCAGCTAAGCTCCAGTCTCAGCTCCAGTCTGCAGCTCGACCGTTGCAACCTGGGATGGGAAAACAGACAAACCTACTCCAAGGAAAGCCTCCATTGACCTCTCCTTAAGTGTTTGAATCCTCCCCTGTCACCTGCAACTTAATCAGACTGTTAGAGCAGCAAATCACGTAGTAAATCAAATATCAGAGACAAACAGCAGCGAATCGGATATGGTCAGACGCGATAGAGCGTCTGACAGTGCATTTTGAATTAAAGTGATCGGTCACCCGACCGATCAGAGAGCCTCCTGATCGGTCACCAGACCGATCAGGCTGGTTCTAGACCGATCAGGCTTCGTCCTGATCGATCCCCAACGCTCAATCAGAAATCGCTATTTCTTTGAGATTCTCCTGGACCGATCACCAGACCGATCCCAGGTCGTGGATCGTTCACCGGACCGATCCACCCTTATATTGGGTGATTTTTGAGTTTCGCAGGCCAAGCCTTCTGATCGGTCAACTGACCGATCAGGGTGTCACCTGATCGGTCAGCAGTCTGATCAGGTCATCACCAGACCGATCAGGAACCGTCCTGATCGATCTTAGTGAGAAGCCCGCGAAGCTGGATCGTTCACCAGAACGATCTGCACAGTGATCCTGATCGGTCATCAGACCGATCAGGAGTAGATCAGCAAGGGAACTCAACCTCACTGCTCGCTCCCTGATCGGTCACCAGACCGATCAGGAGTCAGTCAGTGGGTGAAACGCATACTCCCTAATCGGTCACCCGATCGATCAGGAGCAGCACAGTAGGTTCCCAACCTTACTGTGTGCTCCCTGATCGATCACCCGACCGATCAGTCATCTCTGGATCGGTCACCAGACCGATCCACGAAGGAGCAGCGTGCCAGAGTCTCTGATCGATCACCTGACCGATCCAGGGACTCAAACTCAGCCCTCCAAGCTAAGTTTCCATCCACCTTAGCCCTCCAAGCTAAAGGTTTTCCATCTAACTCTCCAAGTTGGGAATTTGCACCTAACCCTCCAAGTTAGGACTTTTCACCTAGCCCTCCAAGCTAGGACTTTCCACCTAGCCCTCCAAGCTAAGACTTTTCACCCAACCCTTCCGAGTTAGAACTTCATCCAACCTAGCCCTCCAAGCTAGACACCTGACCCTCCAAGCCAGGACTTTTTCACCTAATTCTCCAGGATGAGAATTTGCACCTAACCCTCCAAGTTAGGACTTTTCACCTAGCCCTCCAAGCTAGGACTTTTCACCCAACCCTTCCGAATTAGGACTTTTCCAACACCTAGCCCTCCAAGCTAGGATTTTCCACACCTAACCCACCAGGTTAGAGTTTCTCCAAATCATACCTAATCCTCGATCATAATCATCACAACATCAACCTAAACTAAAATCGTTGTCAACACCAAAACAACAATCAGGGCCAGACTGCATCAATAATCTCCCCCATTTTGTTGTTTGACAACCCGATTTTAAGTTTAGGGATTTTCAATCAATTTTCCAAATTTAGAATCATAGGGGAATCCAGATCCTCCCCCTACAACATGATCATTCTAAACTTAACCAATCCACACTCTCCCCCTTTGTCGAATACCGAAAACGGGCAAGAGGGACTGTTAAGATTAAAACAAACTCCCCCTCAACCCTAGAGGTATCCCAACTCGACAAAGATGTGATAGATTGATGGATAACCATACGAACACATGTGAAAAAGATATAGCAAGGCATAGCAACCACATGCATCATATGAGTATGAAGTATAAACTCACAAAGCATGCCATAATATTCATAAGTATCAAGTAGACATGGCATTGTAAGCATGAACATGACAATAGATCAAAGATGCAGATCATAGTCATATAAACAACATGGCATCAACAATAAACATACTAAGAGTAGATAAGCATGTGAAACAAAGTCAGACAAGGCAAAGCAGAAAATATCCAGACAAGTAGCAAGATGCAAAACACATGCATCAATGCAAAATACGAGTGGCATAGGGCCACAATAGTCAAGTCACAGGGCATACAGCCCAAAAGTCACACAAATCATCCAAAGAGAAAGGTAAGATATAGCAAAGCTCAAACATCCGCTGGAAGGTCGTCATCATCCACGAGATCATCCATCGTGGTGTCAGTAGGAGCCAAGGACCCTAGTGCAGTACTCGAAGAAGGTGCACCTCCTGGAAATGTGTGGCTGCGCCACTCATCATACCATGTCTGCTGGAGTGTGCGGGTCCCTGAGACCTCGGTCTCGATCCTGGTCAGTCGGGAATCTAGGGAGCGAAAGCCCGAACGAAACTCCTCACGATCTGTCGCCCCCAGCTGAATAAACTCCTGTACCGTCTGATCCAGCTCTGAGATCTGTCAGCGCAAATCAGGCTCCGGCTCGTCGTCATACTCAGCGTCAGCAGGAGGAGCCTCGTGTGGTGCCTGAAAATGCAGTGCCCCTCCAGGAAGATCACCAAGTCTGCGTCCATCCTTCCACACCAAGACTCCATCGCGCTCACGAATGACAATACCAGACTTTGCACAAGCCCGCCGACCCAAATGACAATCTTGCTTAACTATGGGTACGATCCTGCCCTTGGTGACATCAACACCAACGGACATAAGCCAATCAGTGATGATATGACCAAAAGGCATATAAACCGTGCGACGGCTAGGCTCACGGTAGGATAGGATAGACTGAAAAATGCTCTCCATAATATCAAAGTGCATCTGGCGATGCATGCCGTAGAGCATAAGGCAGTGATAGGGTCGGATCTCGGCCAAAGGCTTTGAGGTAATGGGTAAGATGCAATTTGTAATGATCTTGAAAAGGACGTAGTCAGCTGGAGCAAGTCGAAGAGCTGCAAAAGTAGGAAAAACTGGACCCAACTCATCAAGCCCGGCAGGGCGAGGATGACCGAAGAAGTGCTGATAGATAGAGTCAGGGGTAACATCTACGAACGGTGCTAGCAGAGGATCAGGAAGTTCAGGATAGATCGAATAAAGATTCGGTGATCGTCGACCACCCAAGTACTCTGCCAAAATCTCATATGAAAAATCGAGGTTCATCTTCCCGACACGAGTAGTGAACTCGAATCCCCCTTGAGGACCTTGTTGTAGGTTGTTGTAGAATTCAGAGACGAGGTCGTAATTTATGGTCCGTTCCAAGGAAAGAAGAAAACCTAGATTGTAGTAAGTGACAATCTCCATGACAGAGGGACAGAACTCAGTCAGGAAGGGAACATTAATGGATCTACAGGGTAATAGTTTGAAGGTCCTTGCTTGAAAGGCCTGTTCATAGGCCGCATTTGGGAACCGAGAGCTAGAAGAAGGTTATGGCCTTTTGGAAGGGGCAGAGGAGGAAGGAGCTTTCCCCCTCGAGCTGCCCTCAGCAGCTTCCTTGCCCTTGGACGACATTCTAAAGGGTTTTGAATTGATCATGACACAGAATTTAAATTATTTGATAAGATCGATCATACAAAACAAGAATTGATCATATAAGATGATACCTAATCAAAAGATAGATAGATTCGATCATAGACATAAGGTGAAAAAGTAAGGTCACGATAGACAAAACATGATCGCGGTACACCAGCAAGAACAAAAACAAAAACCATGGTTAGCTTCATATCCATATAATCCATGAAGAGATTTGTAGAAAAACTAAAATCAAAGCTTACTTAAGCGCCATGGGTGAGCTTGCGCAAGGGAGGAAGAAAAGAGGCCTGCGCAATAGAACCTCTCGGATACAGAGAGCTTGGAACGTGTGGGGAGCTCGCAGGGAACAGGAAGACACCAGTAGGGATCTCCGCAAGAATTCGCACGCACGAAGTGGGAGAGACGCAGGAGAGTGCTCTCGCTCAAGCAATGTCGCGTAGATGAGGAGTTTCGGCGCTAGGGTTCGGCGCTGAAAAGGGTTTTGTGAAGTTAATCGGTTGGTGGATCGGTCCACCAACCATAATTTAATGCGTTTGAACGGATCACCGTTCGATCGGATCGCACCCAGACCGATCAGGCTACAGCCTGATCGGACTGGCCTGGTCCTGATCGGTCTAGTGACCGATCAGGAAGGATCCTGATCGATCGGCTGACCGATCAGGAAGGACTCTGTGGACCGATCACCAAAGGGAGGAGCCAGATCGGTCTCGAGACCGATCAGCCATATTCCTGATCGGTCCGGTGACCGATCAGGGTTCCTGATACACCCTGATATGAACTGAAATGTTCAGATTCAGGATTTTTGAAACTTTCCAACGAGATCTGGTGAAGTTTATCGAACTTAGACATGATCTCATGACTAGAAATGATCCCTGAACAAGAATCATAAGTCCCTATAGGTTCAACAATCACTTTGATCCATCTAAATGGAGTCAAACTCAATCAACAATCATTCAAGCAATTATAATTAAGTTTGTATCAAATCCAATGTTCCAATCAAGTTTCCTTGATTGGAATGTCCAAGTATGATCATGGAGCCATATACACATATGTTATGCAATGGTTTTCCCCATACTTAGTCACCACCGTGATTATTATCTCGTCAACTTAATTTCTCAAGGGATGCATTAACATTTTGAGAAATTTAGTTGAACCTAACATCTCACCCCATATCTAGCAAACAAAAACGTTTTGGTAACCCTTATAGTTTGTGTGAGATGTTCCCAAAGTTACCTAATTGTTCTCCAACAATTTGAAATAATCATGGAGAGTTTGAATGCAAATAGAAAGACTATGAGGTGCGACACATTTCCAATTCCCGTCTTAGGAAACTAAATTCATTTTCGGAAAGTGGTTTAGTGAAAATGTCAGCTAGGTTTGTCTTTGACTCTACATGAGAGAGTATGATGTTCCCCCTAGCTACATGATCCCTAATGAAGTGGTGTCTTACTTCAATATGTTTTGTCCTAGAATGATGGACCGGATTCTTGGTTAAGTTAATTGTGCTAATATTATCACATAACACTTGCACACCCTTGTAGCTCAATCCATAGTCCTCTAAGGTATGAATCATCCACAACAATTGTGATACACTCTCTCCCATGGCGATATATTCTACCTCGGTAGTGGAAAGAGCAACACAATGTTGCTTCCGACTCGACCAACTTACTAAGGACGAACCTAAGAATTGGCAGCCCCCACTAGTGCTTTTCTGGTCCAACTTACATCCAGCGTAGTCGGAATCCGTATAGCCCATCAAGTCAAAAGATTCGGTACGGGGATACCAAAGACCTACACCAATTGTGCCCTTGAGATATCTCAAAATTCACTTAACAGCAATTAGGTGAGATTCCTTGGCACAGACTTGATACCTAGCGCACATACCTACAACAAATAGTATATCTGGTCGGCTGGCTGTGAGGTATAGCAAACTACCTATCATGCTTCGATATTGAGTTAGATCAACGGGTTTACCACTCTCATCATTGTCTAATCTTGTGTTTGTAGCCATGGGAGTGGTTACCTCTTTCGAATCACTCATATTAAATTTTCGAAGCATTTCTTGTGTATACTTTGATTGGTGCACATGGATACCATCGCGAGTTTGCTTGATTTCAAGTCCAAGGAAGAAAGTCAACTCTCCCACTAGACTCATTTCAAACTCACTCTCCATGTGTCCAATAAATTCACTTAAATAGCCTTATTGTTTGAGCCACAAATTATGTCATCGACATATACTTGGGCTACAAATATATTGTCACCATCTCTTCGTAGAAATAGTGTAGGGTCTATTTGACCTCTAACGAAGCCCTTTTCAATCAGGAATGTCGACAACCGCTCATACCAAGCCCGGGGTGCTTGTTTAAGGCCATAGAGTGCCTTTTTGAGCTTGAACACGTGGTTTGGATATTCGGTACTCTCAAACCCCGGAGGTTGTTCGACATAGACCTCTTCCCTAATCAAACCATTTAGGAAGGCCGATTTGACATCCATTTGAAATAATTTGAAGCCACGATGTGCTGCAAATGCAAGCATCAATCGGATGGACTCTAATCGTGCCACGGGAGCATAAGTCTCATCATAATCAAGGCCTTCAACTTGACTGTAGCCCTTGGCTACCAAGCGTGCCTTGTTTCTAATGATTTCTCCCTTGTGGTTCAATTTGTTCTTGAAGACCCATTTGGTTCCAATAATGGTGGTCCTCTTAGGTCTAGGGACTAAGTCCCAAACTTGACTCCTTTCAAATTGACCTAGTTCATCTTGCATCGCGATAATCTAATCGAGATCATTTAATGCTTCATCAATTTTTCTAGGTTCAATTTCGGAAATTAGAGCAACTTCATTAGCCTCATTCCGGAAGAATGATCTAGTCCTAACCCCTTGATGGATGTCTCCAACAATTTGGTCTTGGGGATGACTAGAGGCTAATCTAGTTTGCCTTGGTGTTGGTGGTGCTTCTTGAACGGGTTCACTAGACACAAGTTCAGCCTCAGGATCCGGCTGATCAATGGGTTGTCTAGGCTCACCGTCATCAGACTCATCACCATCAACAACACTTGGACTTTCTTTCAAACTTAGTCTCCTAAGTTCAAGTTGAACTCCTTCTACATTTTCTGATTGGTCAATTGATTTCGGAATTTCTTCAAAAACCACATCAGAAGACTCTTCAACTAATCTAGTTTTCTTGTTGTAGACTCGGTAGGCTTTACTAACGAGAGAGTACCCAACTAGTATCCCTTCATCAGCCTTTGCTGTGAACTTTCCAAGGTGATCCTTGGTGTTTAGGATGAACACCTTACAACCAAACACCCTAAGATATTTAACCGTAGGTGGTTTCCCAAACCAAAGTACATGGGGAGTCTTTCCTAAAAACCTATGGATGAGAACTCGATTTTGCACATAGCAAGCTGTATTTACAGCTTCAGCCCATAAGTAACTCGGGAGTGAGTACTCATTAAGCATACTTCGTGCAGCCTCTTGAAGAACACGGTTCTTCCTCTCTACAACACCATTTTGTTGTGGTGTTCTAGGAGTAGAGAACTCATGTCTATAATCCTTATCTTGACAAAATTCTAAAAACCTTTGATTTTAGAATTCACCTCCATGATCACTTCTAATTGTCTTAATTGTTAATGATTTCTCATTTTCAACTCTTCTACAAAAAGAAATGAAAATATCTAAGGTTTAGTCCTTATATTTTAAAAAGTAAGTCCATGTGTATCTAGTAAATTCATCAATGATAACAAAGCAATATCTACTTCCATTCAATAATATGATGGTAGTACAATCAAATAGATCCATGTGAAGTAAATCTAATGCATTGGAAGTACTTACAGTGCTTTTACCTTTATGTGCAGATTTTGTTTGCTTACCCATTTGACATGCATCACATAATTTGTCTTTTTCATACTTGATGCTTGGTAAACCACGGACTAGTCCCTTGGTGGCCAACTTCCGGATGTTCTTCATGTTAACATATGCTAGCCTCCGGTGCCAAAGAGTAGACTCTTCTTCTTTTGATATGAAACACTTAGCAACAGCATTAGTAGCACTTTTAAATGAAACTTGATAAATATTATCTACTCTTGCTCCTACTAGTACCGTGACTAAGGTGTCATTTTGTCTAACTAGACATTGACTTGGTTGGAAGTCAATTGTGTAACCCGTGTCACACAACTAACTCACACTTAGGAGATTAAATTTCATCCCCTTGACTAGAAGGACATTTGAAATTCTAAGACATTCGGATATTTGAATAACTCCTATTCCTATGACCTTAAGATTACCATTGTTACCAAATGATACATTACCTCTACTCTTCTTGTGAAGTGTGGTAAACAATGATCTATCCCCGGTCATGTGTTTGGAGCATCCACTATCAACGAACCAAGTTGATAGATTCTCCCCCTCAATCATAACCTACACAATTCGAAAAATAGAAGTCTTAGGTACCCAAACCTTGGGACCTAAAGCATCAACTAAACATGACTTAGGCACCCATACCTTGACAACTTTCTTTTGAGTCTTGGGTGTCCTAGATTGTCTCATGTCAGTCCTAGACATGAGAGACACAAATGAGGGTTCTTTAGGACGGTAACCAATACCGGCCCTATTGTAAACTGCTCTTTGGGCATTTAGGATCATATCTAGGGTCTTAGAGCTATTTGAGAATTTTCCAAAAATATTCTTGAGCTTCTCAACTTCACTCTTCAACGATTGGTTTTCCTTTACTAACAAGTTATCATGCAAATCACTGATTTCCTCAACCTTAGAGGACTTCAAGCTTACAATCTCATGTTTCAACGATTTAATTTCATCTTCTAGTAATTCAACATGCAAATCATCAATGTTATCATCTCTAGATGCCTTCAATTGATCAATTTCTAATCGCAATGTTTTAACTTTATTTTTGGATTTCTTAAGCATACTAGTTAAACATGCAATTGTTGTATAACATTTTTCAAGCTCGGGAGAAGTTACCTCTTCATCATCCGAAGATAATGAAGCCGCGTTTGAGGAGCTTGAAGATTCATCACTGCTCTCCTCTCCAAGAGCCATGAGTGTTACATGCCTTGTGCTCTTCTCCACCTTCTCCTCATCGGATGAGCTAGAAGATGACTCATCCCAAGTGGCCTTCAAGGCCTTCTTCTTCTTCTTGGATTTTTCCTCTTTTCTTTTGGATTTCTCCTCCTTCTTCTTGAGTTTCGGACATTCATTCTTGAAATGCCCTTTCCTACCACACTCAAAGCAAGAGGCATTAGTCTTGTCAAGTTTGGATTCACTAATGTTACCTCTATTCTTGAACCGTCGATTCCTCCTCATCATCCTTCGCACGAAGTTCGTCATTTCGGATGAAGAGGAGTCACTGCCATCTTCTTCGGAATCGGACTCGGATTCGGAAGAGGATGAAGATGAAGAGACTTCCTTATCCTTCTTCTTCTCCTTCTTCTTCTTGTTGGTTCGATCCCCTACAACTAAGGCAATCCCCTTCTCCTTGGGGCCTTTGTTAGCCATTTCATGCAATTCTATCTCACAAAATAAATCATCTAACTTTACAATAGATAAATCCTTGGATACTTTGTAGGCATCCACCATGAATGACCACAAAGCATTCCTTGGAAATGCTTTCAAGACATACCTCACAAGGTCGCGGTTCTCGACCTTTTCATCAATTGAATGAAGTCCATTGAGGACTTCCTTGAACCGGCTATGGAGCTCACTTACCGACTCATTCTCCTTCATGGAGAGATTTTGGAGTTGATTGAGGAACAAGTCCCTCTGGGCAATTCTAGAGTCTCGGGTGCCCTCGTGAAGCTCGATGAGTTTGTTTCACAAGTCCTTCGCACTTGTGAAAGGACCAACCTTGATGAGTTGGTCTTTGTTCATTCCACATTGTAGAGTGACAACCGCCTTCGCGTCGGCTTCACTCTTCCGAGTTTGTTCCGCAGTCCACCGTAAAGACTCGAGTTCTTTGCCTTCGTCATCCTTAGGAGGAATGAATCCCTCCTTCACCGCGAACCAAGTGTGGATATCCATCTTCAAATAGTATTCCATCTTTGATCTCCAATATTGAAAGTCGGCGCCATCAAAAAATGGAGGTCGGGCGGTGGAGAAGCCTTTTCTCAACGCCATCTTGTTGAATACTCTCGGATGTTAAGCCGTGTACAGAGCCCCAAGCTCTGATACCACTTGTCGGTGACGAGATGACTAGAGAGGGGGGGGTGAATATAGTCAATCACTTTTACTTTGAAGAGTTAGCAAGTTTCTGCACTTGAGGTTGTTAGTAGCACAGCAGAAGTATGGAAAACAGAATGTGCAGAAACTAAAACAAAAAACTAACTAGCAAGATTAGCAAGACCGCTAACAAGGAGATTTTACAAGGTTCGGGGATAACTTGCCCCTACTCCTTGGCGTGCCCTTAAGGTGGGCGATCCCTTGATCGTCGGCAGATCAAGCCCCGGTTAACACCGGATAATTCAGCAACCTCCTTCTCGGTGGAGAAATCTCTCCACAGTGTGTTTCAAACAAGGATATAGATTAAGCACAAAGAAACAACAAGAAGGATCTTACTCAAACACTTAGCAAGGACAAAAACACAGCAAGCTTCCCTGAGCTCCACCCAATGGCGATCTCACGCAAGAACCCTTCTTCGTGTCTTCCCACTGTCGGACTCCAAGCTTCTTGTTCTCTCCTCCAAGCGCTTAAGTAATGGATGATTGCTTCTCAATTGCTTACTCAAAAGTGAAGAAGACTTCAAGAACACAGCAAGCAAGTTGTGGAGAACTCAAGGCACGACAAGAACAAGTTTTTCCAACTTCTGCTTCCACGAAGCCAACTTCCACCCTTTTCATTCTCCACACAGCTCCAGGTGACAACATCCCTGCTGCTCCCAGCTACTCATCTGCCAACGCCAGCTTCCACTGAGCTATCTCTGGACTCACTGAGCTTCCTTCAGCTAAGCTCCAGTCTGCAGCTCGGCCGTTGCAACCTGGGATGGGAAAACAGACAAACCTGCTCCAAGGAAAGCCTCCATTGACCTCTCCTTGAGTGTTTGAATCCTCCCCTGTCACCTGCAACTTAATCAGACTGTTAGAGCAGCAAATCACGTAGTAAATCAAATATCAGAGACAAACAGCAGCGAATCGGATATGGTCAGACGCGATCAGAGCGTCTGACAGTGCATTTTGAATTAAAGTGATCGGTCACCCGACCGATCAGAGAGCCTCCTGATCGGTCACCAGACCGATCAGGCCGGTTCCAGACCGATCAGGCTTCGTCCTGATCGATCCCCAACGCTCAATTAGAAATCGCGATTTCTTTGAGATTCTCCTGGACCGATCACCAGACCGATCCCAGGTCGTGGATAGTTCACCGGACCGATCCACCCTTATATTGGTCGATTTCTGAGTTTCGCAGGCCAAGCCTTCTGATCGGTCAACTGACCGATCAGGGTGTCACCTGATCGGTCAGCAGTCCGATCAGGTCATCACCAGAACGATCAGAAATCGTCCTGATCGATCTTAGTGAGAAGCCCGTGAAGCTGGATCGTTCACCAGAACGATCTGCACAGTGATCCTGATCGGTCATCAGACCGATCAGGAGTAGATCAGCAAGGGAACTCAACCTCACTGCTCGCTCCCTGATCGGTCACCAGACCGATCAGGAGTCAGTCAGTGGGTGAAACGCATACTCCCTAATCGGTCACCCGATCGATCAGGAGCAGCACAGTAGGTTCCCAACCTTACTGTGTGCTCCCTGATCGATCACCCGACCGATCAGTCATCTCTGGATTGGTCACCAGACCGATCCACGAAGGAGCAGCGTGCCAAAGTCTCTGATCGATCACCTGACCGATCCAGGGACTCAAACTCAGCCCTCCAAGCTAAGTTTTCATCCACCTTAGCCCTCCAAGCTAAAGGTTTTCCATCTAACTCTCCAAGTTGGGAATTTGCACCTAACTCTCCAAGTTAGGACTTTTCACCTAGCCCTCCAAGCTAGGACTTTCCACCTAGCCCTCCAAGCTAAGACTTTTCACCCAACCCTTCCGAGTTAGAACTTCATCCAACCTAGCCCTCCAAGCTAGACACCTGACCCTCCAAGCCAGGACTTTTTCACCTAATTCTCCAGGATGAGAATTTGCACCTAACCCTCCAAGTTAGGACTTTTCACCTAGCCCTCCAAGCTAGGACTTTTCACCCAACCCTTCCGAATTAGGACTTTTCCAACACCTAGCCCTCCAAGCTAGGATTTTCCACACCTAACCCTCCAGGTTAGAGTTTCTCCAAATCATACCTAATCCTCGATCATAATCATCACAACATCAACCTAAACTAAAATCGTTGTCAACACCAAAACAACAATCAGGGCCAGACTGCATCAACACATTCCTCCTTCCACTGGGAGCATCACTACTAGGTCCTGCTTCCCCTCCAAGGTCGTTGCTTTGCAATTCTAGCTCCCTCGGTCATTGGGCGCCACCCCTGATCCGCTGTTGTTTCTTAACTATTCTACGAGCCCCGCCAGCATCAACAACGCCGCCTGGCTCCCGCCGTGAAGAGGCATTGGACTCCTGCAGTTCATTCCTCCTTCCACTGGGAGCATTACTACTAGGTAGAGCTGTCAAACGGGCCAACCCGGTGGCGGGGCGGATCGGCCCATGGCGGGCCAGCCATTTGGCGGGGCGGGTCAACCCGTCATCTAGGCGGGTTAGAAAATTCCCAACCCAACCCAATCCAAGGTGGGCCGTGGGTTAGGCGGGCAAACCCGCGGGCCCATCAAAATATTTTTAAAAAATTAAAAAAATTAAAAAAATTTAAAAAATCATATATTTAAATTTCATCAATCAAATATGTTAAGAAATATATTTTTTAAATATAAATAGATACAAACGAGTACTCATGTAATAAAAAATATTATTTTTTATTTTAAAATAATAACAAAGAAAGATAATAAATTGTCATAAAACTTAACTAACATGTGATTGTCAACCCGCGGGCCAACCCAAGCCCGTCGCGGGCCGACCCGTGCGGGTCGCGGGCCTAGGCGGGTTGGCCCGCGGCGAGCTTGGGTTGCTTAAATTCTAACCCAACCCGCTTAAATTGATTGGCGGGGCGGGCCAACCCGACGGGCCCAACTCAAATTGACAGCTCTACTACTAGGTCCTGCTTCCCCTCCAAGGTCGTTGCTTTGCAATTCTAGCTCCCTCTGTCATCGGGCACCACCCCTGATCCGCTGTTGGTTCTTAACTATTCTACGAGCCCCGCCAGCATCGACAACGCCGCCTGGCTCCCGCCGTGAAGAGGCATTGGACTCCTGCAGTTCATTCCTCCTTCCACTGGGAGCATCACTACTAGGTCCTGCTTCCCCTCCAAGGTCGTTGCTTTGCAATTCTAGCTCCCTCGGTCGCCCCGGCATCTTTGGAGGAGAACTATAATAATAATCATAATAAAAATAAAAACCAATTAGTAGATAATAATAATTATTTTTTAAAATCATGGCTTAATTAAGCTTTCAATTACGGTAACAGTTAGTGGCTTGTAAGTACTTGTTTGATGCGTGTAAATATATGTATATCCTCGATGTATTCTCGTTAATTTGTTTCTTATATTTTTATGATTTTTAAACGAGAAATGAAGAAATTTTCTGATTAACTAATTGATATTACTACCTGCTACGTAATTAATTGCTAATTTTTTTAACTTTATTTAGTTTTATTCTATCTTCAATCTGTTTCCTGATCTTTGCATTCTAATCAGATATTTACATTGTCACCATAAGAATCCATAATTAATTACTAATACCTAAGGCATCCGCAATTATCGCAGATTGGCATGGTTGGTTCTTACATGAATACTTGCTTGGATAGGACATAAGAGGAATTTTTGATTGATGCAAAATATATATCTTATTATGTATCTAATTTATCTATGAAATGACAAAATATTTCCTGAAATTTATCATATACTCATCGTATTAATACATCGCTTTTATTAATAACATTAATATTCATTTTAACTTTAACCTCGTTATTATGACTGTTTTTTTAAAGGATTAATTAGTGTTTCTCTTAAATTTTAATTTAGCCCATGAATATAGTAGATGGAACAATGCACAGTTGCTATGAAGATTTGATCCGTAGCTAGAGCGGTAAATGAATTAAGTCACTCATGAACTATTCGGAGCTCAATTTGATAGAAGCTCGTTCGAGCTCGTTTAATAAAGCTCGTTAATATTGACAAACTAAACTCAAACTCAGCAGTATTCGACTCGTTAGCTCGTGAACAGACTCGTTAATAAGCTCGTGAGCTAGTTCGTAAAATATAAAATTAATATTTAACATTAAATATATAATTTTGACACTTTTACATTTAATAAATATAAAATATCCAATAAAGCTCATTTGTATGGATAAAATCATAGATTTTAATAAATATTTTATATTTTTTAGAATATATAATTTATTTTTTTCAATAAATCGATGAATAATTTAATTAATAATTTATATTTGGTAAGTTCGTTTAGGGCTCGATTAGGCTCGAATATGCTCGCGAGTCATCACTATATTCGATAAATTAAGCTCGAGCTCGGCTCGATAATAAACAAATCAAACTCAAATTTTCAAGTATTCGACTCCGCTCGATTCGATTACAGCCCTATCAGTAGCTTGTGCAAATTAAATACAATCCGGCAAGAGGATCGTTAAAATATTCTCATTCGCCATTTCGTAATCATTGATATTGTTGAATTATTTTAATTTTTCAATTATTATACCGTTATTTTATTGATCCACTTAATCGTGTAATAATTCAAGACTTTAAATTTTAAAAATAAAATAGGTAAACTTGAAAATGAATTGAAAATTTATTCTTTTTTCTAATGGAAACTTGTCACCAACTAATTATTAATCTAATTTCGAACTTCATTAATATAATTATTACTTCTTTCAATTTTTGCTTTCGTTTCATGCAATCAAACAAGTTTTTATATAATATTTTTTATTCAAACAAGTTATTATACAAATAACTTATACAATCACGAACTGTATTTCTCTTTCGATTTGTTAAAGATGAACCAGCCAATCATGTGCGACGAAGGTCAACCAGAAGTTGACTTTGACTTGCAACCACGGTTGACTTTCGCTTGGCTATAGGATGCATCCCAACGTGTTTGCTGCCTCCCCATCTCCTATCTCCATGAAAGGCTTAGAGCTGAGCTTGAGCTTAGGCGAGGGGCCGTCGAGGCCCTCCGTTGAGTTTGGTCCTTCGACGGAGGAAGACGAGGATGAAATAGCTGAGATCGAGGAGGGGCGGAGTTCCTCCGGCGATCCGCCGTGGTTTCGTTTACCAGCTAATTCATGTCCACAAACAGCTCTGGTTTTGATTTCATTATCGGGATCAACAGCTCGTTATAAAATTGTTTGCCGTCGTAAATTTCCAGACATCTCGATTTCCCTGCGGAGAGATTTCGACATGAACCAGGTTCCTTCCGCCGACGAAACAGAGGAGGAGAAGTCGCCGGAGAAGACGACGACGAAGCTACGCCTCAGCGTGCAGCAGTCGGCGCAACTGGAACAAAGATTCAATCTCCACGACACTCTCGGTTCGGTGAGGACGAACGTAATCCAGAATCAAAATCACGAACAGACCATCAAAGTTCAATCTTCGTTGTGATCTGTTTCAGGAGGAGAGGGCGGCGCTGGCGAAGCAACTCAACCTTCGTCCTCGACAGGTAGAAGTCTGGTTCCAGAACAGAAGAGCCAGGTGAAGGGGGAAAAATGCTATTTTTCATCGTTTATTAAAGCTCGAAGAACAAGCAGGAGATTAAAGAATTTGATCGGTTGATTGATTAATGAATAGGACGAAGCTTAAGCATGCGCAAATGGAGGGCGGATAACCGCCGGCTCACCGCGGAGCTCGCCGAGATCCGCTCTGGGAAACTCTCTCCTCGGCCTTTTCCCTTGGCCACTCCCGTTTGCACCTCCTGTGATCGTGGAGCCGTTTACGGCTGTGATGCTACTTCCTTTGCTCGCTGGTGCATAAGTAGGAGCACCGGCGACGGCCGCCGCCGCTGATCTTAAATTTATTGGCTACCGTCTTCGTCGTTGTTGGTCTGCCCTTGTAAACACCGTAGCGCTAAGAGGGCTTTTGGGTGAATACAATTTGTGCTCTTTTTTGGCAGATTTTATGTTTTTTTTTAAAGTATATTAATTTTTTAAATCAAAGATAACGAGGAGATAGGTAAAATGGTTGCGTTTAATTATGCAAAACAATTAAAAAATGATATAAAATTACAAAGACACTCTATAATTCGATATAAGGAACCCTTCCAACCTTTTATATATATATTGTCACGACGTCTCATTTGGCACAGTGACATGTCAATTTTCGAAAGTTTTAATCTTCTCTTTACATGCAATATAATTTTTCTCTCTGCTCCATGTAAGGTGGCGCTGGTTATTTGAAATTGGCACCGATAATGAAACTAATTTTTATAAATCAGCTCCACTTGATGGTATTAATTTTCTCAAATCAGTTCCACTTGATGATGTTGATTTGAGGAAATCAACACCACTTGATGGAACTGACTTGAGAAAATCAACTCCACTTGGTGGGGCTGATTTGAGAAAACTAGCTCCACCCAAATTAACTCCATTGGGTAAATTGATAAAATCAATTCTACTTAATAGAGCTAATTTTTTTTAAACCACCTACACTTGGTGGAGCTAATTTGAGAAAACCAACTCCACTTGTTTCAAATCATCTCCATAACTCCACAAGTAGAGCAATTTTTTCAAATCAATTCCATAAATAGAGCTTGAGTTGGTTTTCTTAAACTAGCTTAGTAGAGCTTATTTGAAAAAAAAAAAATAGCTCCACAAGTGCAGCTGGTTTGAGAAAACTAACTCCCTCAAACTAGAATCATCGAGTGCTAGTTTCTCATGTTGGATATTTTATATCGTGGACTAGCATAAATAATTTAATTATATATTTTGATTATACTCTAGATTAATTAGATGCCAAATCATTTGAATATGGTATTATTTGGTTATTGTTATTGGGCTTGGCTATAATGGGCAGGCTTGGCCCTTTTTTCCCTAATATGCAGAGACCCCTACTCCTAACCCTAATATAAAGTGGTCGTTGCCCCATTGAAACGACTACGATTTTTTGTGTGATTGACGGGGTGATAGGAGGAGTTACTCTCTGCCGCTTGAATTCTCTCATAGGAAATTATGGACTCGATGATGTCTTCCGCTCCAGGTAATTCCAACACCTAATTATATCTATTACATTTATCTATCACTTGTCGTATTTAGAATTGGATTTCGATCTATCGTCAAAATATTGGATTTCGGTTTGTCTTCAAATGGTATCAGAGCGAATCTAATTCTGATACGACAGTGAATTTACTATTTAAATCAGGTGTTAAAAAATTTCCTTTCGAATTCATTAAGCCCTTTGTCGAGTATAAAATTTCACATCTACTGACATCAAAATTAAAATCATGAAATTCATCCAATATAGACCAAGATGTTAACCATCGAATTTTTTTTGTTTTGTACGTGGCTGTAGTCCTAATTAAAAATCATTTTTTTTCCAATATTCTGAAGGCGAGATCATCGCACCAATTGAATTCTGTTTAATGTTCAGAGAGAAAAAAAAAACATAGCCACGTACAGAAGGAAAAAGAAAAAAAAATCAATGAATTTTGTTTATTTTGGAGAGATTAGAATTAAGTATTATTCATTTTTTTTATTATATAAATTGCTTTGGTACTCTCCAAAATTATGGTCTAAATTATTTTGTTTGTGCATATTTGATTATTATGATATGTCAATTGCTATTATGAAATTTTATGACATATTTATGAGGTATGCTAATTTTAGACCATTTGATACTATTTTGGGTATTTTTCATAGTAGTGAGCTCGCCTTCGCGGGACAGATTATGATAAAATACTATTATTGGAAAATTATTGTTATTAATGTGGCGTTAGGAATTATTTTGATAATGCACCTACCCTATCGGTTTGTCTTTATTGATATAGTTCCTAATGAATGGTAATTATATTTTAAAGTTCTCAATATCCTTTCGATATTAGCTTTAAGAATATAATTATTTTCTGTGATATGGGAGTTATTTTATGCATTGTAATTCGGGACCCTTCGACGGGATTGCTTTTGCATGAGATAATTTTATTGTGGTCATAAACTCTATTTCTTTTGTTGGATATGCTTGATAACAAATCTCCCATTAATGTACAAATTCCAGCTTTGCCTATGAGTATGAACACTTTACCAAAGTTGAATGGAACTAATTATGAGAACTGGGTTGACTCTGTTAAGTTGTTCCTTGCTATTTCTAACGTTGATGTTGCCCTTACTGAGAATGAGCCTGAAGTTCCTACACCTGAGTCTTCCACTGCTGTTATAACCAAACATGATAAGTGGGCTCATTCTAATAAAGTGTGTATGATGACTATGAAGTTCACTATGGACAAGACCATCAAAGATAATATTCCTGAGACAAACAGTGCTAAAGAGTTTCTTGTGTTTGTGGGCAAGAAATTCAAGAAATTTGACAAGACAGAAAAGGCCTCCTATCTTTCATTACTGACAAAAACTAGATATGATGGTGTATCAGGTGTGCGCGAGCATGCCATGAAGCTCACCAATTGGTACAACAAGTTAGAATCCATGAAAGTGGAATTGGGAAGTGATTTTTTGGTCTGGTAAGTATTAAACTCTCTTCCTTTTGAATTTGATGTTCTTAAAACTTCCTATAATGTACAAAAGGAGGAGTGGTCTATTGATGAGCTTGTAGCCATTCTTAGTCAGGAGGAGCAAAATATGAGAAAGGGTAAAGGACAAGTTGTTCAGTTGGTTTCTCATAAAAGTCATGAGCAAAAGAAGAAATATTTTAAGAGGAGGAGTAACAGACCTCAATTCAAGAAGAAGTGGAGTGATAAATTAGGATCTTCCTCAATTCATGAAGGTGGTGACTCATCTGGTATTAAAAAGAGATTTAATGGCATTTGCAAGTTTTGTGATGTATTTGGGCACAAACAATCTGACTGTTTTAAGTTTAAGAAGTGGTTAGAGATGAAGCAAAAGCAAAACCAAAAGCAAGGTATTCATCGTGCTCTAGTGTGCTTTGAATCTAATCTTGTAGATGTACCTTCTCATACTTGGTGGTTAAACTCTGGTACGACAATTCATATTACAAAATCTGTGCAGGAACTCAAAACCAGGAGAAGACCAAATGAAGGGGAGGTATCTGTTGCAATTGGAAATGGAATGAATGTCAAAGTAGAGCACATAGGAGTAGTTGTTTTGAAATTAAATAGTGGACATGAGTTGGTTTTGCAAGACACTGTTTGTGTACCTTCTATGAGAAGGAATTTAATTTCAGTTTCTGTTTTGGATGATTGTGGTTACTCTTTCCATTTTGGATCTAATAAAGTTATTTTATATTATGAATCTACTATTGTTGGTTATGGTGTCAAGTTGAATGACATGTATATGTTGAATCTTGATCCCTTTTCTATTGAAACACGTCATACCAATGTTAATAATGTTGTTGGGCAAAAACGTGGAAAAGCCATTGAAAACTCTTCTATGTTGTGGCATAAGAGATTGAGATATATATCTCGAGAACGGATGAAGAGATTGATCAAGGAGAATATTCTTCATAGTGTGGACTTCTCAGATTTTGACACTTGTGTTGATTGTGTGAAAGGGAAGCTTGCTGCTGGAGTTAGAAAGAATAGAGTTGTTAGAAGTGATGGGATACTGCAGTTGATTTATACAGATATCTGTGGGCCAATTACTCCCATTGCTTTGGGAGGATATAGATATTTCATTACTTTTATTGATGATTTTTCAAGGTTTGGCTGGATTGATTTGTTGCGTGAAAAATCAGACTCTTTAGATGCTTTTAAGACTTTTAAAGCTGCCGTTGAGTTGAAATTTGGCACACAGGTTAAGAGTGTTAGATTTGATAGAGGTGGCGAATTCTATGGAAGGTATGATGAAACTGGTAGGAATCCTGTCCCCTTTGCAAGGTTTTTACAGGATTGTGGTATTGAGGCACAGTATACTATGCCTGACATTCCGCAGCAAAATGGTGTTGCTGAAAGGCGAAATCGCACTCTCATGGAGATGGTTAGATGTATGCTTAGCCATTCAAATCTTTCTGATTTTCTATGGGGAGAGGCCTTAAGGACAGCAGCTTATATTTTAAATCATGTGCCAAGTAAGTCAGTTCCAAGGACCCCATATGAACTTATGACAGGGAGAAGGCCTACTTTGAAGCATTTTCGTGTCTGGGGCTGTAAGGCAGAAGTCAAGGTCTACAATCCAGAAATAAAGAAGCTTGTCCTAAGACGATTAGTGGATTTTTTGTAGGATATTGTGTTTGATCTAGAGGTTTTAGATTTTATTGTCCAACTCATACCACTAGAGTTGTTGAATCTGAACGTGCTATCTATTTTGAAAGCAATTTAGAACATGTTGCAACTCAGGAGCCACGTGTAGTTAACTTCAGAGAAGAGTATGTCAATATTCCCGTACCTATTGCTCCTTTGCCCGAATCTATGCAAGTTATTACTACTCATGATGAAGCCACGAATCCCATTATTGATACTAATGTTGATATGCATGTTGACTATGATGTTCAGAATCCTGATGTTATTATGCCTAATGTTAATATGCATGCTGACAATGATATTCAGAACCCTGATGTTACTATGCCTCAATTGAGGTGATCTCAATGTGTTCCCACGTCTACTGGGTCTACGAGGTTCAAGGATTATGTTGTTTATTTGCAGGAACATGAGTTTATATGTGTTGGGGATTCTGACCCTATTACTTTCCATGAAGCCATTTCTGACTCTCATAGTTCACAGTGGCTGGTTGCTATGGAAGATGAATTAGCTTCTATGCGAAAGAATGATGTTTGGGATTTGGTGGTATTGCCCGAAGGTTGCAAATCTGTTGGTTGTAAATGAGTATTTAAGACCAAACGTGATGCTAAAGGAGAGATAGAGAGGTACAATGCCAGACTTGTTGCTAAAGGGTATAACCAGAGAGAAGGTATAGATTACAAAGAGACGTTCTCTCCTGTCTCCACTAAAGACTCTTTTCGTGTTGTGATGACCTTAGTTGCTCATTTTGATTTAGAGCTTCATCAAATGGATGTTAAGACAACATTTTTGAATGGTGATTTATTTGAGTATGTCTATATGGATCAACTTGATGGTTTTGTTGAAAGTGGTAAGGAGCACATGGTTTGCAAATTTAAAAGATCTATTTATGGTTTAAAACAAGCTTCTAGACAGTGGTACTTAAAGTTTGATCATATTATAAGTTCTCTTGGTTTTGAAGAAAATACGGTTGATCAGTGCATTTATCTAAAAAAGAGTGAGAGAAAATTTGTTATTCTTGTTCTTTATGTTGATGACATCCTTTTGACTAGTAATGATGTGAGTTTTCTGAATGAGACTAAACGGTTGTTTACGACTCATTTTGATATGAAAGACCTTGGTGATGCATTTTTTGTTTTGGGTATTGAGATTCATCGTGATAGATGTCGTGGTATCCTTGGTTTGTCTCAACAAGGATATATTGATAGAATTCTGAGCCGGTTCAATATGCAATCTTGTAACCACTGTGTTGCACCGATTCAAAAGGGTGAGAAGTTGTCTAATGATCAGTGTGCTCAAACTGAAAGCGAAATGACAAATATGAAGAAAATTCCATATTCTTCTGCTGTTGGCAGTCTTTTGTATACTTAAGTTTGTACACGTCCTGATATTGCTTTTGTTGTTGGTGTACTTGGGAGATACTTAAGTAAACTTGGTGTGGCACATTGGCAGGCCGTAAAACGTGTTTTGAGGTATCTGAAAGGTACAAAAACTTACATGATCACATATAGGAGATCAAATCATCTTGAGGTAACAGGTTATTCTGATTCTGATTATGGTGGTTGCCCAGATGATCATAAGTCCACATCAGGTTATATATTCATGTTAGCTGGAGGAGCTATTTCTTGGAAGAGTGTCAAACAGACTCTTACAGCTACATCAACCATGGAAGCAGAGTATATAGCTTGTTATGAGGCCACACGTCAAGCGATATGGTTGAGAAACTTTATTGCTGAGTTTGATTTTGTGGGGAGTATCTCTAGACCTCTTACTATATATTGTGATAACTCTGCTGTGGTGAGTTTCTCTCTTAATAATAAGAGCTCAAAGAGGACAAAACATTTTGAGACAAAGTTTATGTTTGTAAGAGAGAAGATCCAAGAGTTTAAAACTATTGTCAAGCATATCCCTACAGAGCTAAATGTTGTTGATCCCCTAACAAAAGGCATAACTATTAAAGCCTTTGTTGACCATGTGACCCGTATGGGTATAATGAGGTCTTTTGATATTTTGGATTAGTGGGAGTTTATGTTTATATTTTGTTATGACTTCATACTCGTAATATTTGAGACATTGTTTAAATAAATAGCTATTGTTGCTATTATTATTTGCTATATGATTATTCTGTACAACTTTTATTATTACAATTATTGTTGTGTGTGTGTGTATATATACATATATATATATATATTGTGATGACATATTATGGAGACATTTTGGACCCAGTCTCAATCTTGTTGTTATCATATAGTATCTTGAGCAGATGCTTAGGCCATTTGTTGAGAATAACACTTTTGTTAAAATTTTTTGACATGTCATTTTGTTGTGCTTTCTCATTTATCCATATTCCACTTTGTTGTTGGGTCACTGGATACAAGTGTCGTGCGATGTATGATATCATTATTCCTTCGAGTGTGATTTTCTGCATTGTTAAGATGCTTGTAGTTCCATTTTGGACCTTTTCTTTCGTGGTTTGTGTTGGCTTATTTTGGCATCTTGTTATGGTCACATATTGTTGATTAATCTGGTATATCATAATGCATTTATTTATGCTGTCCAAGTGGGAGAATGTTGGATATTTTATATCGTGGACTAGCATAAATAATTTAATTATATATTTTGATTATACTCTAGATTAATTAGTTGCCAAATCATGTGAATATGGTATTATTTGGTTATTGTTATTGGGCTTGGCTATAATGGGCAGGCTTGACCCATTTTTCCCTAATCTGCAGAGGCCCCTACTCCTAACCCTAATATAAAGTGGTCGTTGCCCCATTGAAACGACGATGGTTTTCTGTGTGATTGACGGGGTGATAGGAGGAGTTACTCTCTGCCGCTTGAATTCTCTCATAGGAAATTATGGACTCGATGATGTCTTCCGCTCCAGGTAATTCCAACACCTAATTATATCTATTACATTTATCTATCACTTGTCGTATTTGGAATTGGATTTCGATCTATCGTCAAAATATTGGATTTCGGTTTGTCTTCATCTCAAACCAGCACCACTGAGTGGAGCTAATTTTTTTACAAACTAGCATTACTGAGTGCTAGTTTCTCAAACTAACATCGTTGAGTGGAGTTGATTTTTTACAAATCAACACCACGTTGGTGTTGTTTTTTTTACAAATTCGGACTATCTTGGTGTTGGTTTGTAGAAACTAGCATCACTTTGCATGCAGGCGAGAGAAAAATATTTGTATGTAAGGGAGAGAAACTCGTTTGTATGCAGATGAAAGAGGGATTAAAAAATTTCAAATTTACTCACGTGTACTGGCACCGTCACCTATTAAGGATGGGTAGTCTCTTTCTCTCTCTCTCTATATATATATACGCGTCTATTTGTGAGTATTTTAAAAAGTTTAAGATTTGATTTCTGTTTGTGTTGCGTATGGTAAGAGAAAATTTATTCACAACAAGGATAGACAAGAAAAAAGGGAACAGGGAACAAGAAGAGAAGAGAAGTAAAATATTTATATTTCTTTTATTTGATTGGGAGGGAAAGTTCATTAGCATAATATGTGTCATCTTATTTTGAGAGGAAATGGAGGATAATAAAAGTTAAATATATAAGATTACAAAATTATTTTCACTTTTTAAATTGGAGGAAAAGAAATAATGAAAAATGAATAAAATTAGAAAAATATTATTTTAAATTTCTCTTGATCTACGTAGGTATAAAAAAATCTTCGGTTTCATGGTAGAGAAGTTTACCATTTCTTATATTTTCTTATATTTCGTTAGCTTACTCCCTCCCGAACATAATTCAAAATTTCCTTTTGCTTTGTTTATCCTTTCCTCCCCTTCACTAACCTCCTCTCAAACATAGTATTAGAATATAATATTCAAGTTAAAAATAATTTTTTTAAAAAAAATTAACACTATACACAAGTGGAGTGTTCATGGATGTATGGATAAAATATTTATAGATATAGTGACAAGTATGGATAAAATATTTATAGATATAGTGATAACTATACGTGTAAAATACTCACAAATAAAGTTTAAAATACTCAAAAATTAACGTACCATCCACCCCATATCTATATCTCATATAGAGTTGCACTTGGGGCTATGGTGCAGCAGTAAAATCATTAGTATTTAACTTAGGTATCCGCGGTTCGATCCCCAATTATTGTGTATTTTACAGGAATTTTTCTTCCAAATGAGGCGCGAACCCTGTGACGCTGGGCTTCTAGACTGGCCACCGGCTTCCTGATTTACCCTGATGACCGGTGGAAAACTTCCGTAGGGCCAGGCCGGGTTTTAATTTATCTGCTACCTGGTTCATCATATAGATCATAAAAGAAAGAGATCAAAGAGATTGGGTAATGTCGAAACTCAGATGACCGGTTTGACCCCATAGATGTTTCCAATCAACTGTATAAATCGAGAAGTGCTTACTACGGATGGTCCAGAAGCTCAATGTCCCATGATTCACCCTCTATTTGGAGGAAAACAACTAGTTATCCTTTCAGTTATCATAGCCCGGATATATCTTATATAGAGTGATAACTATTGTTAGCGTTAATCAAATTCTATTTTGAATATATTAAAATTGATCTTTATCTTATTTTTTACACTAATTTATATTTAATTATTTAATTTGAATTTTTATTCTTATTTTCTAAAATATGAATATTCATCTTAGAATGCAATCGATGGAATTCAATATATTTAATTTAGTGCTAAATTAATACGTAGATAATTCATAATTTCAAATTAAAATATAAATTGCATCACGCAGTGTTTCATCATATTTTGTCACCACTACTGCAGTGCGGCCGGCAGAATTCAAATTTGAAATTTCAAATGACGATTTCATGAAGCCGTTATCTGAGAGACGACAATGTACCCGTCCAAACACCATCGACGTAATTCGTTATCAAATGAGGGTCTCTTGGTGTCCCACTCTTGCGTATGACTTGCCAAACGTACCCATTTGCGTCAGTGTACTTCGGTCTCGGTATCTACTCGTCTGATGCCCTCCAGTAACAGTGTGATTTGGTAATTTAGTTTGATAGTCATCTATAATCGGACGGTCTTCGTAATTCAATCAATTCAACATTACAATTTTTTCGATATTGGCACTTGGACAGGATCCTTCCCCTTCCCGCTCCTAAACCATAAGAGCTCAGGCCGAACTCGATACGCTCCACTTTTCACTTTCCGCCTCGAACTCCGTGTCTTCGTCGCCGTCTCCGGTACTCAATCGACCCCTCGCCGGCGTTCGACATGGATATCGATTCCCTAACGAACACGAAACATCACGCCAAGATCTACCAGGAATGGTTCTCCCTCGCGGATTCAGGTTCACCTCCGATCGTGGATACATTATCAATTTTTTGCTTTCCCTTCACACCTCGCTCTAGCCACGAAATCATTTTAAGATTTCAATCATGTTTTTGATAGACGGGGATGGACGCATCACTGGAAATGACGCCATCGCCTTCTTCGCCATGTCCAATTTGTCTCGCGGCGATCTTAAACAGGTAGATCGGGTTCACTTGGTCGCTGCTGATTTATTTAGTGGTTATTGCCTGATATATTTTGTTTCGATCGTTTTTATTGCAGTTACCGAATCTGCTAATAGTACCTTCAGGTTTCTGTTGCATATTATGTTTTCGAAGAATATTCCACTAAATTGAACTTAGGGAAAAAGTTGCCACCTGCTTTGTTTAAATCCATAATGGCATTTACTAACTTGAACTTTAGGAAAAATTGTGAATATGTAATGGCAATGCTTCCTATTTTGATCATTTGGATTTGATTATGGAATTGAAGTCACGTGTTGTTTTTCTCGTGTCGAGATTTCTTCGATTTAGTTTATTATCTTCCCCTTTCTTGTTAACTATTGGTGAATCTATGTCTTCATTTTTTTTCTCTATCTAAAGAGATCTAAGTTGCTAAGTGAGTCTCTCTGTACCGCTTGGTATGAAGGTAGGGGCCATTGCAGACTCTAAAATTAGAGTCGAGGTTATCTGGGCTTCAAAGAGTTTGTTTCAGCTTTCTTCGTTATTTAGTTAGTTAGCTATATTTAGTCCGATCTGGCAGGGGTGTAATTTCTTTCATTAAGCTATATCTGGTCTTTTGATTTGAACAGCTTGTGGCGTTAGCACAAACAGGCAATGAGATTAACCAAAATACACTTTCTCATGCGGGTAATCTGTCATTCTATTGTCTGAAATCACAAACAGCAAACTTTCAATGCATCTAAATCAAACACCACTTTCTTTCTATCATCACTCTTGCAGATTTGGACAAATTGAATCCTTCACTTATGGAAGGCCTAGAAAATTTATGGGGCGCTTGGTAAGCGAGTTTAGAAGGTGGGATGATGCTTGGTATATGCGAATCGGAATCAAAATAAGGATATGATACCCTTGATTTTATAACCCAAACCCCACTAGGTTATCACTAAACCCATAAACCCCTCAATCAAAACTCATTACCATTCCCATTGCCGAATATATACCAAGCGCCCCCTTACTCTCTGTACATACCACAAAATTCCATATTATTTTAAAATTTGAAATTGTTCAGATATATACTTTTTTCTGCCTAGTTTAATTTTCTGGCATTTTTTTCTCTCAGAGAAATAATGCTTTATCAGTGAAAACTGAACCTGAGCCATCGGGTAAGGAACTTATTGTGTACAACGCGCTGGAATTTCTAGCACCAAAACAATGTAACATTGTTGGTCTCTTCTGTAGTGAATATCCAGACACATAAACCAACATTACAGTGGTTCGGCTCTAAATCAGCATAAATGGTATTGTATCTCCTCATACATGTAGCTTTTGTATGTGCCTCATTTTGCACAAGGACAATATTTTAACATTGTTGTTTTCAAGCAAATAGTAAATAATATAAATGCATAGATCATTGGTATATCATATTTCAAATGGCTATTTCTTGACATCTACTGAATTTTAAAGTCTATTTATTTCTCCCTTTTTATGCTGGTTTATCCTTCTTTGTCTTTCTCTTGACGGATGATGCTTGCATTTTTTTTTTCGAAATTAACTTTTAATTCCCATAACATATGTGACAAACAAATGTAAGATGTAAGAGTTCTTCAAGAGATTAATCATGAAAAACACTTATGAAATAGAACCAATTGATTGATAACACCTATGAGACCATAACAACTTTATTATTTATTTATTTTATTTTTCAATTGTCTGTCTAAAAATATTTTCAAGCCCTTCTTCTAAACTTAATTCTTGCGTACATTTGTAGGATCTTGATTATTTCATACTATGCCAGTCTGTCTATTTGGTTCCCTTTCAATATCCTATAACACTTATAGCAAATAAGGTTTGGCATAAGATTTGCCTACCTACCCCTTGGCTACACTAAGCATTGTTTAGATATGGATCTGTGAATATGCGGAGGTTGGTGTAAATTTATTGGGTTTCATATATGATTAATTCAAAATTTGCTTGATTGGTTGAGCTTTTTGTGCTTCATTTCCTTGTGTATAAGTTCATCAATTTTGTATTATTTGTTTGGCAAGTTTGTAATAAGAATGAATCTTTATATACCTAAATAGTTTCCTTTTTAAATTAAACAATTTTATTTTGATTTAACTTCCCATGTTACTACTAATTATTTTGTTTTTGTGTTAACTATTCTAAAAGTATATATTTCTCTTTGAATCAGATACCATTGAGCTCAGTTACTTCAATTGTTGATGGATTGAAGAGGCTATACCTTGAAAAGCTGAAACCTCTTGAAGCTACCTATAGTTTCAATGATTTTGCCTGTCCTTTGTTGGTATGTCTGCGCGCTACTCGATCATTCTCCCTTTTTTACTTGTATTTAGCAGGCCTTCATTAATATTGTGAACTAATAAATGTATCAATGTGTCAACTTTTATTTGTTGAATGTATTCCACTTAATTCTGATTCCAAATACATACTGGCTGCCTCACAGACAAACAGTGATTTTGATGCTAAGCCCATGATCATGCTCCTTGGTCAATATTCCACTGGAAAAACAACATTCATTAAGCATTTACTGAAGTCAAGTTATCCAGGTCTATTTGTCACTATGGCTGATGTTTTCTTTATTTGTCAGATTTTTCAAATTAAGCAAAACTTCCATTATATTTTTGGCTATTTTTCTTTCCGGTGCTCATATCGGTCCAGAACCAACCACTGATCGATTTGTTGTGATAATGGTATGCTATATCTTTCATTTTAATAATGATCTTGGATTCTTTTCTTTTCTTTATTTCGAGCTAGCTATGTCGGAGGTTAATCATTTTCTTCACTAGAGAAGGATTTTATATAAGTAAAAATCCTTATCGTGTCTCCTTTTCGCTTCAAAATGTGCAAACCATTAAATGGCTTAACATAGAAATGGGTATGTTATTTTAGTTGATAATGTGTTAATTACTTTTATTTATTTTCTCTAGTCTTTTAGTCTCCATGGTTCATTCCATCTCCAAAGGGAATGTTATTGTTGATCCAATCCGAGGCATTGCCATAATCGTTCAAGGACACTAAATTTATTGTGTATCCTAGCAATAAGGACAGTTAATAGGTATTATTATTTTTACATTCTTCAAGAGTAGAGGATCTGCTTCCCTGACTTATTTTCTTTTACTAAATATCAGCTTGGCTTATTTGCTTTTTCTTTATTTTGAGCTAACTAGCTATGCAGAGGGTTGATATTTTTCTTAACTAGATGAAGGATTTTGGAGCTTCGAGACGTGGAAACATTGTTTTCACATTAAGCATTGTTTTGGAGCTTCACTAGAAGATAATTTCCTTTTTCATTTGCTGAGTCTCTTTCCACTATTGTCATCATCATCGAGCATTGTTTCTTTCTGCTAGTTTTCCAAATTCGATATTGGAGTTTTATTCATTTTCTGCTTCTCTTCATTATGTACCGTGCAGTTATTTAACTACTTTTGGTTTTGCAGTCTGGATCTGATGAAAGGACTGTTCCTGGGAATACTATTGCTGTACAAGCGGATATGCCTTTCAATGGTCTTACAACCTTTGGAACGTTTGGATCTGCATTTTTATCAAAGTTTGAGTGCTCACAAATGCCAAATTCGGTATGTTCTCATTTCTCTCTCTTTTTTTAAATGTCCGTAATGAAAAATTTTACATGGTGATTAAATGTACTTCTGAAGCTGCTCGAAGACTTAACGTTTGTTGATACTCCTGGCGTACTTTCTGGAGAAAAACAGTGAACTCAACACAGTTATGACTTCAACGGTGTTACCTCATGGTTCGCATTGAAATGTGATCTTATTCTTCTTTTGTTCGATCCACATAAGCTCGACATCAGCGATGAGTTCAAACGTGTTATTGCCTCTCTACTTGGCCATGACGACAAAATACGTGTGGTTCTGAATAAAGCGGACCAAGTTGACACTAAACAGGTGAACCAGTTTCAATTTCTTTGAATCCACAAACGATATACTCATATCACATGTTTCATCCATGCAGCTTATGAGAGTTTATGGTGCATTGATGTGGTCACTCGGAAAAGTTCTAAATACTCCTGAAGTAATGCGTGTATACATCGGCTTTGCCATCTTTTTCATTACACCTTCAAGATTTTGATACACGATCGGTTTTAATGAGGCCAGAATAGGTAAAATTGTACTTTGATGAATAAACGAATACATAAGTTGTTGAATATGTTAATACAGTTCGTTCAATGACAAACCCATAAACGAGACAGCGGTTGGTCCACTCGGGAAGGATTTGTTTGAAAAGGAACAGGATGACCTCCTTTCTGATTTGAAAGATATTCCTAAAAAGGCTTGTGATCGCAAGGTAATTCATTCAAATTTCATATCTCCTTTTATATTGCACTTTATCATCTAATTTCTTTCAGACATTTTCATTGATTGCAGATCAATGAATTCGTTAAGAGAGCTAGAGCAGCACAAATTCATGCTTATATCATTAATCACCTTAAAAATGAGATGCCAGCGATGCTGGGCGAGGCAAAGGCTCAACAAAGACTCATTGAGATAATCTCGAGGACCAGTTTGCTAAGGTAATTTTTTTCCCATTACATTTAATTTAAAAATTATTTCCTAGTGCTTTTGCGAGATTATACAAAAAAAAAAAAACTCAAGTACGAGCCCAATCTGTAATATTTCGCGTATCCTTGAAATTCATGCCCATACCCGAAGGTTCAAATTTAAGGAATGATTTAATCCTAAACTCCAGTTCAGGTCAATTTAGATATTTATCAGTGTACTAGTACAATGAAAAACTCACATGTTGCTCAGATACCAAAAACTTCTTTATGGGAAATGAGGTCTTTTAGTCTCCAGCCGCATCCAAACTGAACCCAAAGAGTCTTCTAGGTCTCTGGAATGCAGCTTTATTGAAAAACTCACAAGTTAGCCATATCATCCTTGTAAAATCATATTTCAAAATTTCTAAAATGAGGTCTTTTAGTCTCCAGCCGCATCCAAACTGAACCCAAAGAGTCTTCTAGGTCTCTGGAATGCAGCTTTATTGAAAAACTCACAAGTTAGCCATATCATCCTTGTAAAATCATATTTCAAAATTTCTAAAATAGAATTAATTTAACGCTTTCCATCATAATTGAACCTATTATGCCCAATAAGTGGTTGAATCTATCACTTAAAAAATTTTAAAATAGAATTTATTTGACACCTAATTGAGGATATTATTCCTAATATTTAGCTGGCCTAGTACATTACTTCTGAAAACAAAACAAAAAAGAGACAAGGTTGCTTTCTATTTTATTTCAAATTGTTTGTGAAAATGTCGAAACTATGCTTACATTCTGTCAGCCTCTTCGAACAGGTTCAGAGGGAGTGTCATCTCCCAGCCGCCCGATGTGGATCACTTTAAAGAAGTTATGAGCGGCTACAGCATCGATAAGTTTGAGAAGCTGAAACCCAAAATGCTGCAGGCTGTGGACGATATGCTTGATCATGACATCCCCCAACTGCTCAAAACTTTCAGGAATCCATAGGAATGCTGAGAGCAGGTATCCCATTAAGAGCAGTTTATAATTACCAATGATTTCCAGTATTTTTGAAACAGGAGCCAATCTATGGATGGCTCAGATGGCACCATGTTCCACAGTGCCATGCTATTATAAAATTCGAACTTGTAACTATAAGGTTGAGATGTAGCGCTTTGGATTCATATTCTGTGATATATAATCTTCGATCATTTTTTTACATTCAAAGGAAATTTGTTAAATGTGGCAAAGCAAATGCTTTTAGTTGCTTCCTTTGAGTTGCATCAACAAGGGTTCGTATTTGAATAATACTTTGGTTGAGCAATTACATCTAAGTCCGTTGTCATCCATTGTACTAAAATTCATACAAATATTATCGATCAAGTTGTTTATCAACACATTCAACAAAAGTGTTGAGAAAAGTGATTGAAAAATGTACTACTAATCAATTGCTGTCATGTTGGTTCCTGCTAGTGCAAAGGTTGTGTAAGTGTAACCCAGTTATAACGTTTGTATGTTCTGTCAAGATATCTTCATGTAAAGAAGCTTCTTGGTTTGAGGTTTAGTACTGGAAATGTAGCATTTGATTTGACCTCCATTTCGGTCTCTTTCCATTCATGTTTTGCAGATAATATTTCTTCATCTCGCAGACTACAGGTTGTTTCTCCAGCTGGTTTCTTTCTTTATAGAAGATTTGCATTGACCTGCATTTGCACAGGCCATTCACTTGTTTGTTATTAGAAAAAAAAAAGGAGAAAGGCTTGGAGAAGCTAAGCATGTTTTCATGTTCTTGTACTAAAGACATAGTTCTCATTCTCACTTCTCATCTTATAAGTCAATATTCCACATTTAAGTTGCTTAGTCCCACATACTTTTGAAACACATTAAATGCTAACATATGGCTCAATTGTTTCACAACTTGGCGCCACTTAAGCTGAATTTTTAGTTCCAAAGTAGTCGAATTCACACTTAGCGTGACGTTGATGTTCTTTTCCTTATTATAATGTTGAACAATGGGATACCATAAAACAGGTGCATTGAGTGTGCAACTACATATTTGATAGCGATTACAAACTAATGAATTAGCTTTTAGTATGAAAGAAAGAATGATAACATATCCTCTTATTCTCATAATCTTCTCGTTGACCATCAGCCTTCCATCAGAAATTTTAATATGAAAGCTTTGAGTTAGAACAATTTACTCTCCTTCAACTAGCTCTTAGTTTGTATTGATATGGAGCCATAGTTGGACTGGAAGGGAAAGCTCCAAGAGCTGTCTTAAATGCTGCGATGGCGACCTATAACAATGGGTGTTGCTGTGCAGTAGATTAGCATGTGCTTAATGAAGGCAAAGGTAAAAAAGTGAAACTAATTATTGTTTTTGTGAGGTTGGTTTCCTCATTGATGGACCGCTTCTACTTCACCATCACGTACATAATTTATTGCAGGACACAATGAGTGTTGCTTTCGCGACGGGTTATTGTGGTAACTCTCCTTTCATCAATGTCAGAGAAAGACAAAGACTGCCATGGAAAACCTATACGTTGCTTGGAAGTCAGATCTACCTTGCTCCACTATTTAGGTACATTTTATTTGTCATAAATGTATTTTTTTTTTGTCTTGATCTTGCATTGAATTATTTGCTGTAAATATAATTATTAATCCTCGCATGATTAAAGATAGTTCTTCCAACAAAGGATTAAAATCTAGACCATGATATTACTCTGATGCATGATGCTGATAATAAATTATAGTTGAAGAAGGAAAAAGGTGAGAGGTGACCTAGTTTGTGTTGAGGATGATTTTAAATCTTATATTTTGACGAATAAAATGGTCAAAACATAGCTTCTTCCTTCTTTAATCTCTAATATGTTATCGTGCATGCCAATTTATTAAAATTTGATACCAATCGGTATAAATAAATTTTTTTCCTTTACTTCGTCTCTTTCCTTCTTCAACCTCTAATATGTTATCATGCATCAGGACATCATTACAGGATTAACCATCTCATCGGAATATCTTCCCTATGAAATAGTTTAACCTTTTGGTTGAGTGGTATCAATTTCCATGATTTATCAGAACAATAGATTCCAATTGTTTCATCTAGCACGAGATAAGATTTCAAACCCTGTTTCTAACGTAGGTTTCTAACTTGATCATATATCGGTTGTGCATTTATGTGATTTCCACAACTAAATTATATTTAAATAAAGCCAAATTCATACTCTGTTCGACTTGGTCCTTTAAATGCTTTATATACTTAAAAAAAATTCAAAATTAATATTCAAGTACATATGGTTTAGCTAAAAATTTATTTTATTGAATATTTTAAGTTTTTTTTTTGTTTTTGTTTTTGTTTGTTGAGCAGCAATGATGGTTGAAATTTTACTTAACGTAAAAGAAAGAAATCTGTGTTTGATTACCATAATTTGTTTAACGTAAACAGACTCAAACTAGTTCACAAGCAAGAAATTTGTGTTCCATTCAAGCTCTTAAACATCCAGCCCAGGTTTTCACAGTGCAAGGTACTTCTTGCCGTCACTTGCTAACAAATAATTGTATCCTTCCATGGATGCATGATTTTCTCTATCTAATTTGAGCTCATTGAACAAGACAAATCTAAACAAATCCTTCAATTCCTTCAAGAACCTAAGTTACACATGGATTTGCTTTCCTGCGGACCGCGTGCGCGACCATGACTGATCGGTCATGATGACCGATCAGGCATTGACCTGATTGGTCACCGTGACCGATTAGGCAATGGCTTGATCGGCCACAGTGACCGATCAGGCGAACCGCGGGGGCTCGGGAGCGTCTCTGACGGGTTCACTCATACCCCGATAGGTTTACCTGTACCCCGACGGGTTCACCGTACCCCCTAAGGTTTATCGCTCACCCTCCTGGGTTATAGTTTTGTTCGGGGGCGGCGGCCGAAGGACACAGCGCTGTATACCGTGAGTGACCGATCAGGAAAGCCTTGTCGTGAACAGGGTTCGCACTGCACGGTCCGCTGGATAGCAATTATATATATATATATATATATATATATATATATATATAATATATATATAATATATAATATTTTATATATATATATATATATATATATATATACACACTGTGGATCCTCTGCCGCATAACGTTGCACACCGACCTACATGGAAGGCGTCTCAGATTGTTTTTTTTCAAAAATTAATATTTTTTTGAATAATAATTATACCCCTAAAGTTTAATTTTTCAATTGGGTTATAGTATTCAAGTTACAATTTTTTTTTAATGATTTTACGCTTACAGTTTAGATATCTCAATTGAGTTATAGTATTCATGATAAAAAAAATTTAAGATTTTATCCTAGTATTTAGACATCTTAATTGGGTTATAATTTTAAAGTAAAAAAATAAAAAAATAAAAATCGAAAAATATTAGATGTTTATGAATATATTATATGTATTTAGGATTTAAAAAAAATATTAATTTTTTTTAAAAAAAACTCATTCGAAACATCTCAAATCACTTCAGATGCCTTGAATGCGATTTGAGGCCCTCAAAATCGCACTTGAGACGTCTTAAGTGCGATCTGAGACGTCTCAAATCATGTTGCACAACAGTCTAAGCACGCGATATGTAGCAGAGCATTTCCTTTTATATGTATATATCACAGGGCGAGCAATGGGCATGTGGGTTGTCCATCTCATGTCAACTAGTTCGTCACACAATTTTTCTCTAGGGTAGGCCCTGATTGTGGGAGGAAGGAAGACCTATCAGAGACTTTCCGTCACTGGCTGGAAGGACTGCTGCGTGCATAGATTGCTGTTCAAAGTGTGTTTCATCTATCACGGTACAGCGGAGTAACAATGACAGGGCAGAGGAAAACCTTGTAGCTGAGGCATGTCAAGACTCAGTCGTCGATTATCTTTGAATATCTTGAGAATTCGAGGTGTATTTAGGTGGATAATTGTTTCAGCAAAGATAACTTTTAGGAGACTGAGTGACACTTGATAGTAGTATCTGATCAAGATAAGCAACACTGGAAATTGCTCGTTTGATGAGCAGACAATTGACGATTTAGCTGCAAGCACTCGATCTGTTCTTGAAAGCTACTAAATTTAAGCATATAAACAAACCAGAAGTTACAATCCCAGGACGATGCAAGCGCCTAACTGCTGCATTTTATTTGTTTGTTTCTTACAGATTCGATCGGAAGCAAGCAGTGAAGTTCTTGAATCGAGGAGCAGGCTAATGGCTAGTTCAGTGCAGGGAAGACTCGCAGTGAAAAAAGGCTACTGGGTTCGATTCTAGAACGCCGGCGACGAGGTGGAAGAAGGGGAAGAGTTGACGGAGTTGAGAATGGTGTTCCAGTAGTTCTTGTTCATTTCTACCTCTTCTTCTTCCTCCTCTCCCAGGCAGTCGTTGTTTCCGCAAGAATCGCCGCCGCCGCCGCCATCGCAGTCGGAATTCTTGTCCCCCAGCAGCATCCCGGTGAAGCCTCCGCCGACTTGTAGTTGGCCCCATCCGCAGGCCTCTCCGTCTCCTAGCCACGGCGCCTCCCCTCCGACGACAGCGTCGTAGATGCCCAAGCCCGCAAAGTTGTCCATCCTGTCGCCTCCTTGGTAGCCGAGCCCTCCGGCAGCCGCCGCCGCCGCCAGCAGCCGGTTCTCCGCGAAGCTCAACGTGGAGGTGGGCGACTCAAGATCCGACCTTTGGCCTTGCGCCGGCGGCTTCCCCTCCCACGCCCCTCGCCAAGCCTGGAACACGCCGACGCAGCCCGGCGGCGACGCGGAGGATGCGGGCGGCGACCCCATGGCCGCCGCAGTCCGGATCCTCGACTCGCGCACGAGGCGCGCCTCGGCCTCCAGGCGCGCGCTCTCCCACTGCGCCATGTGGCTGAGGTTGGCGGCGCTCCGGGAGCGTCCGTCGTCGGCGGCGGGGCCGAACGCGTCGCTCTTCGCCTTGTGCGTGCACGGGTCGATGCCCATCTTCGCCAGGCGCTTCTTCAGGTGCGTGTTCCAGTAGTTCTTGATCTCATTGTCCGTTCTCTTCGGCAAGTGCGTCGCGATCGCAGACCACCTGCAACAAAGAAACCTCCAAGCCATCAACAACATCATGCTCACGTCGCTCTGTTCCAAATCCAACCGAAAAAAACAATGCAGCACTCGAGGAGCAAATCGAACCTATTCCCGAGCAGGGCATGCAGTTGGATGATGGTCTGCTCCTCCTGCACACTAAACTCCCCTCTCTTGATGTCCGGCCTCAGGTAATTGGTCCACCTCAACCTGCAACTCTTCCCACACCTCTGCAGCCCTGCAAAAGCACCACCACAATTCTCAAGCACAATTCAGGCGGCGGCGGCGGCAGAGGTAGCTCACCGGCTTTCGCGGGCAAAGCTCTCCAGCTCCCATGGCCGTGCTTCTCGACGTAGGCCAGCAGCTTCTGGTCTTCTTCCGGCGTCCACGGCCCCTTCTTCAGCCCCACCTTCTCGCAGCACGGCGATCGACCCATCACAATTCACACACCCCAACCTCACAGGAACGATCAGTCTGCTTATAGCTTAAGCTCTCGTGGCCTTCGACCAGTCAATCCCATAGTGTGTTGCAGCAGAAGCCAAGTCTTTATTGCAGAGAGAGAGAGAGCGCGCGAAGGAGAGAGGGACGTGAGCATGAAAGGAGGGGCACCATACAGAAATGGCACTGAAATAAATAACGCTTTGCTGGTCAGGGACACATTAATCCTTGCAACCTCAGCTTGTCCCGTCCCTCTCTCTGCTCGTTTAACTGCTGGTGGGATCTGTTTTTTAATCCATGGAGGTGGAGTTTTGGCAGAGATGAGTGTCAGGCTGGCAATGAGAATGGGAATGGAAGCAAGGGAAGAATGCCCGGTGCTCAGTGCAAGGGAACGCCTGCATGCTGAGACCTGCCGTTCCTCGTCTGCACTGTACCAATGAATGACCCTTCAGCAGTGGATCTTTTGTTCCTTTCAGCAGACGAACTTTGATGAGTTTTTGCAAGAAATTTGTGCATTTTGGATTGCCTGGTGTGGAGAGTTGGACTCGGAAGATAAATAGGAGGAAAACAACAGAGCGAAAGAAAAATTAATAGCTCAGTCATACGATCCGTCTCCTTGTGCAGGCAGATGTTGCCACAAAAGTCAAATCGAGGCACAATTTACTGGCCATATCAAATCATGTCGTTGACTTTTATAAGATGGTGTCTTTGACTTATACGCTCGGGTTGAAGCATCTACATTCATAATGTCGTTCGACTTGCCTGGTAGAAAACAAAATTGATTGTCTCCAAATGCCTTGGTGGAGAGATCGTTGCCTTCGTGAGCATAATTGAATTAGCACTTAAGTGGCAAATTATCAGAATAATCTATTGATGAATAAATTTCTATCATTTAAAAAAGTCATTTGATCATCATTATTTATTCCCTTCATTTCATTATAGGACCAATGGTAATTAAAAAAATATATTTGAGATGAGCTAATCATCTTTTACCATATTGGTGAAGAGATTGGCAAACTCATTATTATTTGACATGAATATCAAAATGATTTTGGAGCATTTGGACCGGCTATTAATATTTATCTGTCGGTCGGGCCATGTATCCTGTTTGGCCTATTTTTTCCCTTACCCCTTTCCAACGTTGCAAATCAATCATGTCATCAAAATAGTCATGAAATTTTATTTTGAAAAGTCTTAAAACTAATACCTCATAATTTTCTTGAAAATTTAATTTTATATATATACATGTTACTCTATTTAAGAAAGTTGGGTCTACCTAGAGAAACATTAAAAAGAAAAAAAATCCTCAATTCAATCTCTCAAAATATCTTTTTTACCACCAATCTGGTAATAGATATTTTCACTTGAATTGATGGTATTCTGTGTAATAATTGAAAGTTCATAGGAATTATCTCAAAAAATTATCCACTTCAACTAAAGGGGCTTAGTGCACGAAACTCCCACCGTCAATATGAAATCTTGACAAGTGTCTATTATATGCAATCTTATTTTGTTTTGCAAGAGACTATTTCTGAGTCTCAAATTTGTGACCTAGATGACACAACATCAAATTCACTGTTGCGCTAAGACACAATTTCACTTCAATTGAAAAGAACAATTTATAAAAAAAAAGTAAAAAATGGCACCTATAGAAAATACTAAGAAGCCAAGAATGTAAAACCTTGCAATACCTCATCCTTCACACATACAATCTGTAGCTGGATATGTGTAAATAGATTGTTTTGGCTTCCTCAACCTAATCTGCCCTTGTCGCGTCTTGTGACCTGACTCGACCGTCTGTTGAAAGTCGGACCACTCGATGCTCTTATTCAGAAACAACTGCCCTAACAGGCTCATGCTTGGTCGTATGGTCTTCAAGTTCTTGTATGTCCGATAGCCCAACTAGATCCATCAAAAAATCTCTGTCAGTAGCTCTCAAAGCAAGTGATTGCCAAATACTAAATTGTCATCACAAGAAAACTAACTACTGCATTGTGCATGTTGCCAGGGGATGCAGAGATGAAGATGTCTGCGTGCATGCTAACAAAGTAGTCGACGGCAGCAAGAAGAGATGCCTTGCCATCCACCTGCATTAGTTCCTCTTCTGAAGCAAGGTTCTTCTTATCTTCCATGAGCGGGAATAGCTTTCGCAGGCTAGAAATTCTAGCCTCTCCGCCATACACCTTAAGTAAAAGGTTCAACATCAAGGCTTCAATGACTTCGTCCAATGGAAAAAAGTTACAAAGACAACACAATTTCAGACCTTATGGGAGGCGAGATACAGCCGAGTGCTGCTGTCAAAGCCCAAGGCTACCAGTAGCAGTCCTATTTCTTCAGGGGTTAATGGGCATCTACCCTGGCCTCGCAACTCCTCGTCAGTGAATTGGGAATTTAACACCCTCCCTTGCCATATCACTTGCCTATATTTGGCTAAGGCAAGCCTTTCAGCTTTACCACCCCCAAAATCACAGGCAGAGTGTGCAGCCATGTCCTGCATATCCTTGTTGATTATGACTTGTAATCCTCAAGTCCAATTTAGGAATTATTTAAGCAATAGAAATGTGTTAAGCTATACCTTATCGAACCGAAGGTGTAACACTGCAAATTTTCCTGAGCCTACTTCATTCTCATCTGGAATCTCTTTTATATAGTCGTTGGTGTTTTCATGGATTGGATTCCTCAATCTCTTAACAAGGGTCTGTCCTAATGCAGTGATATGAGGAACAAAAGTTAATGCCTGAAAATTTACTTTACATCTCAGGCACTGTATATCTCCTGGTAAATTGTCGAAAGCCAGTCGGTGTGAGAAGGGAGAAATCGCAGCGATGCCGTAACTGTTGCAGCACAATCAGAGTAAGCAACTGATAACATGAGAAAAAAATGTCGTATATAACCATAGAAACTTAGGCTGCGTTTGACACGCTTGTTTTCCATTTCATTTTTTTTTTTAGAAAATATGGTTTTCTGGAAAACGTGTTTGCTTTGCGTTTTCCAGCTTGTTTTCCAGAAAAAGATATAACATTTTATGAAAACTAGAGAATGAAATAAAATCATTTTCAGAAAATGAGAAAATACGATTTTTGGAAATGAAAATAGAAAATAGCAAACCAAATGCCCCCTTAATATGTGATTCTACACAATGTTCTTAACTACTTTAGTTATCAAGGAGACCAAATTTGCTAACCCAGCATACAACTCTGTTCTTCATCAAATGACAGTTTACCAAACAGAAGCTTTTAAATTTGTTCGCTGTGATAACTCATTGGTGCAATCTAGTTAGTAACAAGCAGGGATAAGTCGGTTTTAGTACACAGGACTTGTTGAGTCTGAAGATCCAATTACAAACTTGTATTAGGACTCCAGAAACATGATTAGTTTACATATGATCATAGAAAATTATTGCACAAGAAGAGAATTAAAACCTAATCCTTGACTGTACAACTCGAGGGAGATGGCAAATGTAATAGTTAAACTAGTAATAAACTGTTCGAGAAACGTGAAAAAGCTGTATAATCACTGACCTGTGTAAGACAGGCAGAACATTCTCGAGATACCAATCTGCAGAAGCATGAACAGGTGCAGTCTTCACCCTTGTAGAACGAATGCCAATAGCATAATACTCTCTGGTGCTCCAAGAGTATTCTTTGGGCAATCCTCTAGCTATTGAGATGTCTTCTTTTAGTGTATCAATAAAATGGTCAATGTCAAATATCTCATCAAATGAGCTGCAAAAGCAAAAAAAGAAACAACAATTATTTTTTTGTTCTTCATTCAGGTTCTAAACTCACTAAAGATGAAAAAATAAAGCTATTTCTCCAAGAATACCTCATATCTTTCCAAACAGGATTAACTTCTAGGTGTGGAATAACAAGGGTAGCATTCAAAATCTTAGCAACAGCAACTGCATCACAGATCTACAAAACGAGGTTGAATTGTAAGTTTTCAATTACCAGTTATTGAAAAAGACAGTAAAACAATGAATCTCGCTTACTGCCATTCTTTGTTGATTCAGCCCACCGTCAAGGAAAACCTGAATAAATCCATTTAACTTGCTAGGGAGTGCTAGAGAGCATAAAATAGAGATGTCATCCAACGAATCCATCAAGAAAAATCAGTACATGGAAAAAGGAGGCTTCTGAGTTGACCATGTAGTCCCACTGTTGTACAATACTTACAGGAGGTACTCAAAGATCGTATACAAGGTTTCCATCCTTGTGGTGCTAAGGGAGCCCAAAGCTCAGACTTTTTGTCAATTGACTTGAAAAAAAATGGAAACGAAGAAAAAGATGAACATTGAAGTCAGTAGAATATATGATGATTAGTGTGTATAAGTGAATATATGTACTTACTGTTCTATGTTGTAGGCACCCTTTAAAAGGGACAGATGCTTAGGTTGTGGAGCATTCCACTCCTGCAAATATTATTATCTCGACTGATTGATCAATTAAAATGCAATGAAACCCAATTCAAATATCACCTATACCACTAAAATGCACAATGATATATGTAAAACTAAAGTGTTCCTGAATGCAGGTCAATATTAATATTTGAAGACTCGTGATACCGCAGTACACGGCTGTAAATAGCAAACTCACTCTTATCACTCCAATATACTTTGCTTAAACGAAGAACTTAAGCCAAAGCTTGACCAGTAAATTTGGTCCTACAAACAGTTTCAACTAATTCTTTGGGCAAATGAAAATGAGAGTGTATTGAGCACCCTTATAGAATTTATAGTGAAAATTCATTGTATTCAAAACTCCATAAATTGATATCGAACAACAGCAATTTAATATGAATAATGACTATTAAGTTGATTCGAGCTCCAGATTAAAATAACATTTTCACGCCTCCAATGACCATCGGTTGCTTTCAGCAAATTGGATAACCAATCCATTCCTGATGCACTCGAGGAGCAAGGGGTTCAGTAGGGCAATCAATGAACATGGATCATATCGAATCATCAATAATCTCACGTTACCCCCCAAAAAAAACACAACTTTCTATGCGAAATTTCCCACAAATCTAAAAATGGGTAACGATTTCAGGAAAGAGGGCTCACAGAGAAGATGGAAGGAAAGGTGCGGCCAAGCGGGCTGAAGAGCGAGGGGAAGAAGGACGGGATGAGAAGAACCAGCGAAGCCGCCAGCAGTCCGCTCCTCTGCTGCGGCCGGTAACGGTAGCTCCACCACCGTGGCAGCATATCGCCCGCGGTCGCTGGATCAAGCTGTGGGGCGGCGGGTTAAGAAAAGCATAGAATAAGGTACGCGTACGTTTACCGTCCACGGGAGTAGTTCGACGGTGAATGCTGATGTGAAGGTGGTAGGCTTGCCCGGAAGGTGGTACGATGCTCGTCGCCGGAGATCGATGGGCTGGTAGCGGTAGCGGTAGCGGTTTTGGGCCTTGGACCTCACTGCGAGGACTAAGGAGGCGTCCTATGGAATATCGATCGAGGTAGTGCGGATCAATCCCACGAGTTTTGATAATTAATTAAATTTGCCCTAAATCTGACTTTATATGCGAAAGCTGCTTAGTTGATTATAGGGGCTGTAATTGAACCGCGGAGTCGAATATCTGCGAGTTTGAGTTTGGTTCGTTAATTATCGAGTCGAGTTCGAACTTAATTTGCCGAATATAATGATGGCTTACGAGCATATTCAAGCCTAATCGAGCCCTAAACGAACTTATCAAATATAAATTATTAATTAAATTATTCATCAGTTTATTGAAAAAATAAGTTATATATTCTAAAAAAATATAAAATATTTACTAAAATCTATGATTTTATTAATACAAATGAGCTTTATTGAATATTTTATATTTATTAAATATAAAAGTATCAAAATTATATATTTAATGTTAAATATTAATTTTATATTTTACGAACTAGCTCACGAGCTTATTAACGAGCCTGTTCACGAGCTAACGAGTCGAATATTACTGAGTTTGAGTTTGGTTCGTTAATATTAACGTGCTTTATTAAACGAGCTCGAACGAGTTTCTATCGAACCGAGACCCGAATAGCTCACGAGCGGCTTGACTCGTTTACACCCCTAGTTGATTATTATTATTATTTTCCATATCTGATATGACAAAGCTCCAACGCTTCTATCAATCCGTTTTAGGACTAATAAGAAAAATATAAATTATGAAGATTACTATCTAAATAGAATGATTAATGCATATTTTTTCTATATAGTCATTGATATGGTTGCATAATATTTTTTGAATTTTTCAGAAATTCTGACATTGTCACCAGACAAAATATATAGTCATTGATATGTTTAATTAGTTCAATCTGTCACAGAATCATGTATTTGGGTAAATGCATCCGTCACGATGCGATTATAAAAAATAGGATAGATTTCTTACCCGCCTATTTATATTTTTTTGATTTATTTTAATGACTAATATTTTTTTAAATCAGATTAATCATTCTCACAATTAATTGAATCATCAAAATTGAATATCATCAAATTTTTTGTCATATTTATGTTGTTTTTTTTTTATCAAAATTGAATAAATTGCTTCTGTCATATTATCTTTTAGGTACTCATAATCCTCAACTAGGATATATTTTTTAGACATTTATCCTCCAAATGAGCATGCAACTTATGAGATGTTAGACTTTATGAAAGTACTTATGGATTTATCCTAATGATGAATAAAAACATTTTCATAAAATCAGATGAATTATTTGAAGTTCGATAGTATCTAATTCATCTGTTTGAGTCGAAAATCCTAGTCGACTGGAGTTGTAGATCTACATACGGCGGTGCGTTGTTTCGTCAAAATAAGAAACTCTTCTTCAAAGCCACTCAGAAACAAAACGTTTCATGCGTATCCAATTTACAGAACCAATTTCAAAATTCCAAAGGGTTAAAAAAAAACCTCGGATTATAGAATGCACTTAAAATTAAGCAATTTTAAAACACTCACTTAATTTTCAGATTTTCTAGAAAGCACATTTATTTTTTATTTTAATTTTTCCGCTAACTACGATGCAGCATTTAAAAACTAATACCCAAATAATATCGATTGTGAATTTGAATAAGTTGGATAGGATATTAAAAAAAATCTAAATTCAAATACAATTGGAATATCTAAATAGGATAATTAAATACATTTCCAAAATCTAAATTGAATAATTTAAGGGAAAATTTGAGAAAACTCCCCAACATCAAACTCGGCTTTGCATGCACTCCCCAACCGAAAATTTCTTTGCATGCACTCCCTGATGGGATTGACAAGACAGTTTTGTGTGTTATTTTTTTTATCAGTATAAAAGAGTAAAAATTCAGTATAAATTATAAAGATTTGAGTATAAATTGTTTGAGATTGAGTGCTAATTTAAGAAATTTGAGTATTATTTGAAAAAATTTGAGTATACATTGTTTCAGTATATAATAAAAATTTCAGTATACATTATCAAAATTTAAGTATGAATTGATTTAGATTGAGTATTATTTGAAAAAATTTGAGTATAAAATTTAGAAATTTGAGTATGTGAGGTTGCATCCACCACATCAAGATTTTCACATGAGAGGTCACCAAAATTTTATACTCAAATTTCTTAAATTAGTACTCAATTTTAAACAATTTATACTCAAATCTTTATAATGTATATCACTCTTTTATACTCACCAAATCAAGATTTTCATATGAGGGGTCACCGAAACTTTATACTCAAATTTCTTAAATTAGTACTAAATCTCAAAAAATTTATATTCAAATCTTTATAATGTATACTGAATTTTCACTCTTTTATACTCAATCTATCAGGGAGTGAATGCAAAGAATTTATCAAGTGGAGAGTGCATGCAAAGGCCAGTTTGGAATTGGAGAGTTTTCTCCAATTAACACATAATTTAACCAATTACCCGACTAACTAATCAAACTAACTTACCTGACAAATACGATTAAAAAAGGATTTTTCTCCATTTTCTTTATAAATTTTCATTTTTATTTTAATATTCATCATTATAAAACATATTAATTTTTAAAATAAATAAAATTTAATTTAATTTTTTAAAAAATAAAATTTAATTAACTTAATGCGATCCTAATAAAAACTCTCACTCTAACGGATATTTTTCAAATCAATAAATTTATTTTTAACCCCCTAACGTTTCAAAAAACATTTCAAGATTATGCTGATATAGTTAGTACGTTATCTTAAGAATTGAGGATTAAAAAATGACAAAGCTGCCCGTCCTCTTTCGTGATAGCGGCCTCGATTATTTGCCACTCTATGTCGATCCTAATTGACAAGGGCATTGGATATTGACTTGTTATTCCATATTGATCATTGTAATATCACACCAACGAAGTACTGTTCTTCGAAATTTAATACCACACCTTCCTGATTGTAAATGGTAAAATGAGAAACAAATATGCCCATTTGAAAATCAGAAATTTAAGAACTCTTTTAAGAATTCCACAACGCCTCCGCTGAATTGCTGAAAAAACTAAGAACCAATGCCTAGTTACAAGAGAAAACCGAGAAAAGAGTGGAGATGGAAGAGAATTGAGGAAAACAGTAAGAATGAAAGGTGATAAATGATTATGCCCAACCGATTCCTTCCATCCAATCTTGGTCAGCTTAGGTTAAGCTTTTTGAAATTCTTCAACCAAGTTATTTAACATACAGTTCCAGATACACGGATGAACATAGAAGGCATGAAATATAGATCCAAACAAGATGATGGCGAATCATTCGAAAATTCAGGTTTCAACAAAGATCTCATTGATTCACATGCCAACGATTAAAAATGATATCAATTTAAGAAACCTAAATCGGAACACTGCAGCCGGCGTAAAATCAACAGAATGCGTCTACAAAGATACAATTTTAGCAATCAGAGTAACGAAAATGCTGCATAAATAACCAGTATCAAATCTAGTAGAAGGACGTCTATACTATGGTTGGAGAAAGAAATCAAAATTCGAATGTAAAAAAAAACTTAAAATTGTTCCGAACTAATAACAACCTCGAAATCAGGCAGTGAGCACGACAGCGCCGCCGGCCTCCTTGATCTTCTTCTCCGCGATCTTGGATACGAGCTTGGTTTGCACGACGATGGGGCGGGATAGGGGGAGCGATCCCTTGGCGAGCACTTTGAAGTAGCCATACTCGGTGACATCGAGCAGAGGAACGGAACCGTCTTTGGATCTGGCGGACTATTCCTTAACGTCCTCAGGGATAAGCGACCAAAGAGTGTCGACGTTGACGATAGGGTAATGGAACTTGTTGCGGAGGCGGTGGAAGTAGCGCATGCCGACCTTGCCGAAGTAGCCCGGGTGGTACTTGTCCAAGAGGATGCGGTGGTGATGCATGCCTCCGGCGTTCCCGCGGCCTCCCGGGTGCTTCCCAATGCGGCCGTGGCCAGCGCTCACATGGCCTCGCTTCTTCCGGTTCTTCTTCAAGCGGGTCGTCGTCATGGTCGTCTGTGCTAGGGTTTTGAAAAGAACGAGAGAAATTTATAGCATGCGGCTATGAGAAGTTACCTGGGCCTTTCGAAGTAGTTTAAATGGGTCACTCAAAGCCCAAATAATGTCATACTCCTTTTAAATAAACATTTTTGGCCGGGCCGGCCTAATCTGAACACCCCCTCTTCACAACTGAACACCGGCCTCGTCTCCTCCCTCCGCTCCGCCGTCGCCATCCTCTTCGACCTCCGCCTCCCTCGTATTCGCCATGCGCCGGCTCCTTCTCATCCGAGATTCCTCATCGGCTATTTCGCCGTCCTCCGCTCCTCCCTCAGCCACTCCCAGAGTTTCCCTTTCCCGATCGCCGCATGGTGGTCGCCTTCCGCTTCTCAAGCCTCCTCTTCTCCAGACTAGTTTCTCCCCAGTCTAAACTCTGTTCCCTTGCCTCGGATTCGCCCGTAGCCACCGCAGCACCACTTATCTAGGAATTGGATTTTTCCCACTGGGAGACCCGCAGTATGGCGCTCCCCATTCCCGATTCGTGATCGGAAACAGTTTCAGGTCGAAAGCCGAGGTTTCTCTTCGAGACACGGATCGAATTTTCTGGTACTCCTTTCGTCTCACGGGAGAGCTTAAGCCCCGGCGTGGCTTGCTTGCCGAGAGATGAAGCGTCGGTTAATCTTACAAACAGATGGTATTTTCTGAAAGTCCAACTGCAATATATCAAATACATAGCAAACTATTTCTGAATGTCTCCCTGGTATCCTGACGGTAGATCATCATTCGTTTTGTGATTGTAAAATGAAACTGGTCAATGGTTAGGAGAAGAGTCAGAGCAGTGAACATAGATGAGACAGCAAAGTAATGGACTTATATTGTATGCTATCCTTGCTGAATACCCTTACATAAGCCCCTCAAGTGAAATGATTTAGATGTTGGAGACATGGCGAGACGGTGTAAAACTAACATTTACTACTTTCCTCAGCTAAAGTAGAATTGACGCATGCATATGACCATATGAGATCATGGCAATTAAGGATCGGATAAACGTATGGACAATCGTAGATCGCATAACAGGATCGATTGGGTCAGGATCGGATCGTAAAGACGATCTATCAAAAATAAAATGAAAAAATATACAATTTATACATATATAAATATCACTTACTTAAGAATATTTATAAAATGATAATTAATTGTCACCTATTAGATATGACATTAAAGACTATATTTTAGAAAAAAATATAACAAAATAATAAAAAATAATTAATAGATATTAAATAATCTTAAAACTAACGATGTAAAGATAAAAATAATAAAAAAGATTAATAATCTTCTGGGCCTCTAAAAAGGCTTTAAACAATATTTTTTGGGATTCAATCTTAAAACTAACTTGTAGATCTTTGAACGAGTTTCAATTTGATATATTATAGGTCACGTGGTTCAATCCGAGTCAAAAGTTATGACCTCTTAAAGCTTTCATCGATCCTGTTCCGATCCTGTTCCGATCCTGTCCGATCCTGTCCGATCCTACCGATCCTGCTGCGATCCTGCTACAAAAAACGATTCTGCGCGATTCTGGATCGTTTTGTGGCGTAGGATCGTAGGATCGTACGATCCTACGATCCAGGATCGCGATTCTACAAACTATGCTTGAGACAGCAAACTAGTCGACTTATATTGTATGTTATCCTTCCGATTTTTTTTTTTTCAACAAATCATAGAGTGCAGAGATTTTTTGTGAAATGAATCGGTGATTTAGAAATGTTTGAGATATAGTGAGACTTAAAAAGATAGCATTTACTACTATTCTCTGATAAACTAGAATTGAACATGCAGATGCCTATGAGTTTTTTGGTGCGATGGTTGAAGAATACTGAGAGTATTGAACATTGATGAGACAACAAACTAGTCAGTTTATATTGTATGCTATCCTATGTGATTATTTTCACATAAGTCATAAGAGGAGAGAGGTTTTCTCAAGTAATATGTGAGACTTTGTAAAGCTAACATTTACTACTATTCTCTACTAAACTAGAATTGGTGCATGCAGATGAGCATATGAGATCTTTGGTGAGATTATTTTTAGATGACCTTCATGTATTTCTCTTTCATTTGGAGTTTGGTAGTTTCATTTTCACTTAACACAACCAATGTCAATTCGAAACCGGATGGAAAAGGATGATGGTTGCATTGGGTATAGGCAGCAACGTTCGATTTGTCTAGTAATTTCATTTTCATTCACAAGTAGAAATTAGCATTCATCTTTACAATACTGATTTGCATTATTTATGTATCACTATTTTTCGGTATTGTAAGTCTGAAGTTGATTATAAATTCAGATATGTGTAGTTGTGTTTTACACCGTGGATGTTTGTTTGATTAATCTAATTGTTATCTACCTCATTTTGCATGTTCCTGGTTTAAATTCTCAATTGATGGTCAGCGATCATTTCTGTGCATTTCTTGTCAAAGAATCCACTCATGGAAGCATTTAAGATATCAGACGGTAAGAAACTACTGGTGCTCTATTCTAGAATTCCCTTTATACTGGTAAATACATCAAATAATGGAGGTACTTGTTCCTGCTTACAAGCACTTCTATAGTTAGACCTCTTAGTAATCAAATGGATAGTTGTACTTCCGTCAAAATTATGCCAGGATAATACTTCTATGTGTGGGTGTTGTCACCTTGAAGGTCTGGGGGTCAAAACTTGGCAAAGCTAATATGCTGCCGCCCTCCCACGCACTAGCCACAGCATCCGGGCTAGTAGCCCTCGTGATTTACCTCCTCCGTGTTGACCTTGAGACGGGTTGGCGGGGGCGCTGGGGGTGAGCGAATCGCCTTTTGCCACCTCGAGTTTGATTTTCAAAACTAAAAAATTTTTGGATGTCATTATTTTGAACTTTCCATTAATTCAATGTTTCAGGACTTCTATGCTTTATCACGGCAATTAAGGGATCCTATGACTTCCTTTTGAATGTTGGCAACTTGGCAATTTATTGTTCAACTAAAATAACAGGTGTTGCAGGTTCAGCCATCCTAATCACATGCAAGTAGCTCTTCTTTCACGTGTGTGGAAATGCACATCTTTATCATATTTCTTGTAGAAGATAAATCCATTCCTCGTGTAGTTTAAGACAGCAAGAACAATGTAATTAAAAGCTAGCCAGTTACATTAAAGTTTCATATCAAACTAAATTCATTACTGCAAGCTGATTGCCAGAAATTGCAAAATGGAAACTACTTGATACTAATTCCCACTTTCACTACTTGTTTTTCTCTAAATATGAAAACATCTATGACCAATATTAAAACTAATAGTATGATTTTCATTGTTTCAATAAGCTTTTTGTTGAGTGGTTGGATCAGTGATATAAATGCTTTTTGATTTGTTTGTTTTTTCATTTTAGCAAATTGTAATAAGTTGTTTTTTGGTAGCTTTTCTTACTTTAAATTCTCCTTGTATGGTCTTTTTGACTTATACCTCTATGATGACATTATCGTTATGTTAGTTTTGTGTTTAACCAGTCATCAATTGCCACGAAAGAAATTGTATATCTTGCTGGATAGAAGTCTTGAACGGGGATTCTTCATTAGCCAACTGCACAGTCTTCTAAAACATGCATGGAAAAGCAAGAAGCTAATTGTAAATGTATCTATTTTTCCTATGAGTTGATTTCTTAATATACCATTTACTTTCAAGATTGTAATAATTCTCTTTTGATATTTGATTCTGCTGCAGATCTATACAGTCTCGACCATTTCATTCTTTTTCTCCTGAACTTTGATGCCATACCATGTCGAGTATACGAGTGGATGAAAAATTAATAGAGGATGGATTTGAAATAAAATTGAATTAAAACTATAGATTTCTTAGAAAATTTAAAATGATAGACTGTTTATGTTAAAAACTTTAAGGTAAATGTATTTTTTTAGTAACCAACCCTTCCCCTATCAATGGTTTGCGTGTTCTTATTTTTGCTGATGGACCCAAAATCTCATCCAAATACTGCATTGGATTCCATGAATATCATCCAAATATCACATTCACCACGGAGAGATTAACTGTCTTAGCAGTTGGGAGGAAAACTTGAATGAAAAGTTCTTCTTCTGAGTAGTCATTATTAACAGTGGTACTCTGGACACTCTTTCTTAATTTTAGCTGTGTTCCAGAGGTGGACATAAATAGCTTTGTAATAATGGACTGCATGAAGCTGCACTTTGTATGCTAACTTAATTCTTGGCACCTGCTTCAGGTCCCCACATTCACCTTGTCTGGAGGGTAGCTACATGTTCTTTTCAAAGAGTAAGACTTTAAATTTGTCTAACTTCTCTTTGCTGTTAAATTCCTCATTGTGATCCAAGAGCACTAATAACTCACCTGCTCAAAAATCAATCCATCCCACTCTCTGTTTGTCCGTGCGCAGGTTTCAAAGTAGGAAGACATGGATCATGCTTCAGAGATGAATGCAGTATGATTGCAGCTGGAGGTGGGTAGAAGCAGTAAAGATATTGCTGAAATCTTTGCCTAGTGGTCGCCCTGATCTGACACTTCACCACTGTCACTGCTACTGCCGTGCCACATCCTTCACAAACAGAAATGGGCTAGGTAAAGTTGATTGGCTTCTTTGAAAATTTCCTGCAGTGTTAAATTTCTAGTGATGATGTTGATTTGATGTCTGCTCAGTCATGTCCTCTTAGCACTTTGCAATCAACCCACTTACTCCAGCTGTACTGAGATTTTGACAGCCTACGTATGTAGTATGTAGCATTTGTTTCTTTTCAACAAATAAATACTTTAAGTATAACTATCTTGTGACCAATTCTTATTTTGCATGATACTTTGATAATATGCTAAATTAATTACTATATACCTTTGCAATTGTACCATGTGTCCATATGTTGATTAGATACCAGGCTCGAACAGCATAAGTTTCTCTGCCAAACTGGCAATAGATAGGGTAAGATTTGAAGCGAAAGAGGATGACAACCCAGGGTGAAATGTGCATGACAGTATCGAGTCATAATTGTCTAGGTGATCATTGTTGCCATGCCCTTCCTTCCATGGGCATTGTCTTGATGGTGTCTTTTCCTGTCGTTCTCTTTATGAATGCAAATATTTTTAGGCCATGGCCGTCCCCGGAGCCTGTTTGCCATGCAACTCTCTAGCTGCAGTAAATTCTAGCATGCTAATATGTGTCAGTGTTGGTGTTTTTAACTATCAGGTGGCATTAATTCACGCTTTCGTGCAAATGGAATTAGTATTTAGTCCAAATTTTATCGGTTTTGGTTTCGACCGGTTCATTGTATATTCCATCTTAAGGCTTAATAAATATCAGATGGGAGATTGATATCGAGCCAAATCAGCTAGTTTGGTTTGACTTTAAAAACTCAAGGTAAATTTCTTCTTTATATGGGGATGTGCAAAAGAGATCTCGAGTTTTTGCACGGTGAGGCAATTAATTTGGTGTAGCGTTCCTTCTTTGAAGTCACAAAAAGTAGGCGAGTGGGATTGTACATGAGCTTGAGTGCCCATAGGAAAGATCTCATGCATGTGTGTACCTTCATAGTTAAATCTAGAATAAAGGTCTCACAACTCTTTCCTTTATTCTCAAGTCTCAACTTCTTCAACTTTCCTAATAGCATTTTTGAAAGATTTATTTTATTTCTGGGGAGATATAAAACTGCTTTATTGCATGCTGTTCTCAGTTTACTGGATTGATTTGATTTCCAGATAATCTAATTTGGAATTTGATGTGAAAAGCTAGTTCGGTAGGACCTTACGGTCATTCCTTTCATTAAGCATATGGATGGGGATTGATTGGGACCCTTCAATGAAACCAATAGCTATTTGGAGCTGTGTACATCTAACAATTAATCTGTCAAAACAAGGAAGTGATGGAGAAGAGTTTCTGTCGGTCAAACCTAACTTTGCTTCCATAGAATGTTGGATCTGGATTAATTCAGATTTGACGGTCTGCAGTAAGATTGGTCGATGATGAGACATCATTTGCACCACGGGAGGAGGAAATTAAAACGTTCAAGTAATATGCCCCACGAACACTGAGTCTTATGCTTAAAGCCCTGTAAAACAAGTCAATTACATGCTAATATAAAAGCTTTAAGAGAGTTTTCACATTCCTCAACCATCTTGGTAGGGTTGTATTTGCAAAATGGGACAAAAAATGGCTTGTATAATTTGATATGAGGATGCATTGTTAATAAGTATGTGCACCTTACATGCCGGCACAACTAGTTCTCATCTTGATTGTCTGACATCTTGCATTGCATTCAATGCCGATGAGTCTTCGGCACTGATTAGACAAATTATTCATGTCGATGCCATTGCTTTATCAGCATCTGTTATAGGCTGATAATTGGTGCCAGACAGTTTCAACTGTACTATATAATCGAGCATAGTACAAAGTGGGCATTAGGATTGAATCCTAGCTAAGAACCTTCCTTTTGCATGCATCTGATGTGCTCAATACATTATGAAATGGCGCCACTAACTTATTTCAAGGATCGATGCATGTATTGGATGTGGTTTAGGCTTTGGAAATTATGGAAAGCTTCGCATCTACTCTTGCTGTGTAGTTGTATGCCCCAAAGAAGCAAGCTTAAGGGACACTATTCTTTTTCTTGCGTGCACCTCCAAGTTGCAACCAGCCAGTTCTCACGTTGATTTACTTACCTAAACAACACAGCAATTATAAGTAACGAGATTCATTATGGAGTTTATCTTGCCATTGGACATTTAATTTATTTGACCTATTCTCCATAAATGTATGACATCTGATATTTCACTGTTTTATCAGTTTGAAAATGTGCATTCTTGCTGCCCACTTCAATGAACCGACTCCTACTGTCCTCATTTAATTGCAATGAGTCAGCCACGCACAGTGGCATTGCACAAACTGCAAAAACCCCTAGCTTTGAGGCCTTTTTGGGTGTAGGGTGGTACATGCTTCGTGCAGAAACAAGTAGGTCCTTGTTTATTTCTTGTGGTGGTTGTGACCGTTTAATATTTAGGACCCTTGAGCATTGCATAAATAGGCTACAGATTTGGTTGGTTTAAGGTATCGATTAGTTGCATTAGTTTTATTCTTATTCTTTAAACTTAGAACGAACAGTCGAGACAGCTTACCAGTAGCATTTAGTGTTTTTGAGTGTCCTACCAATTTTAACTTCACCGAGTCTGATGAGGTTGAGTTAATATCCCAATCCCATTTTCCACATTCATTTTCAAGGCTGGTGGTCCTCAACTCTCCCCTCTGCAGCTACACAGCATGAGCTTTCATTCTTTCTCAGGGGAGAAAGAGTAATGTAGCCCCATTTGGGTGGTAAATGATCCAAAGCTAAATATACGCGGGAAAGATTAAAAATGACTTTGGCAATGGGATCAGAGTGATTGAAATTGTCAGGAGGGAAGTAAATGGTGTCAACAAATTGCTTTGGCTGGATGCAAAATGAGGCTAGCAGGTCCGGTTCAGTCCGTTGCTCAGCCTGGTAAACCAGAAGCCAGACCAGTCTGATCGACTCTGTTAAAGCCGACTGGTTCACTCTTCAAGTTTTTTAAATGCACTCGGTTTCACCACTACTTGCTTTTAAATTTCAACTGTGTACGTCTCGCGCGTGATGAGAAAATTCCCACACGTGTGGAGCAGCGTCCTGGTGACCAATAAAGAAGTAACGAGATCAGTTTAAAAAGATCAAACTCTTTATTTCAATGTCTTGTTCCACATTGCTTAATTGATCATTTCCCTGTGCTGAAGGAGAAAGCCTGGCCACTGCTTTCCCCTCCATGGAGTGCTGCCAGAGGTCACCACAGAGCAGTGAAGTGGTTAATTACAACAGCAATGGTTTGCCAAAGATCAGTGGAAGAGGTCACTGGAGACCATCCGAGGACCGCAAACTCAAGGAGCTTGTTGAGCTCTATGGCCCTCAAAACTGGAACCTCATTGCAGAGAAACTGGAGGGCAGATCAGGTGCTAGTCTTTACTCAATAATCTGTATCAAAACTTTCACCCTTCTTCAAGAAAGTAGAGTGACTGAGTTCGTTTTTTGTTAATGAAGGGAAGAGTTGCCGCCTGAGGTGGTTCAACCAGTTGGATCCTAGGATCAACCGGAGACCATTCGGTCATCTGGAGGAAGAGAGACTAATGGCTGCTCACAGGGTTCACGGCAACAAGTGGGCAATGATCGCGAAACTCTTCCCTGGAAGAACTGACAACGCAATCAAGAATCATTGGCATGTCATCATGGCCAGGAAGTACAGGGAACAAACAACGTCTGCATCTTCGAGGAGATGGCTTATGGTCGAGGAGGAAGTAACGAAAATGGCGTCTCCTTGCTTGCCTTTTCTTGGTGGCTCATCCAATGGCTTTGATCGCAGTTGCGAGAGTTTTACTCAAGCAACTCCATTTGACTTCTTCTCTGGTAAATATTTTTTTTTCGCCATTACATTTTTATTCCTTAACAAAAATTTAAAATTTTATAGATGCATATCTATTATTTTATCTTGAGTAAAGAATTTAGCACCACACACACAAAAGCATTACATGTATACCTGCAGTCTTCTTTTACCTTGAAATTTTCATTATTTCTTTCTTTTATAGAAAAAAACCATATAAATTCTTGTTTCGTTTATTACGTTTATAAAGACAATATTCAGCGATATCCATTTTTTCCTCCATACATTCTCAAATCCCCATTAAATATTTCTTCTTTGAAATATACGACACGTTACTAATTTCTCTTAATAATTGCAGTTGATCAACCCAAGGTTCGTTTGTTCAACCAATCATCTCTCATCAGCTTTCCACCTCAGCAGTCAAGCCATGTTTCAGCCAATGAGACACCACCATTTCATCACGATAATGAGATCACCAATCGGGATGCACCGCCAAGCTTCATAGATTTTCTTGGTGTCGGGCTCGGATGAGTTGGCAGTTGGATTAGTGGGGTCCAATTGCAGACCAATTCTAACACAGAAGATCGAGAAGAGCCCATTTAGTGATCCTCTTGGTATGTGTTACTGGACACTTTTTTGCCCTTTTCCCTTCTTCTAGATCAATTATTGTTTTCCGAACAAAATATTTTGTTCTTAATTTATAATAAAAAAATATTTTATATAGATTAGTAAATTATAACGTAGACTAACGTCATCTATATATATTGTTATGCTGCGGACAGTTATGCACGCTGCATACCATTGCCCATGCCCAAGCTTCGAAATGAATTCAAGTGCCGGATAAATTTTTTTAATAAATAATTTTTAAATAATTTATTAATCATATAATATATTCTATTAGTCTATTAAATTTATGATCTTAATATTATAATCTAAATGGAAACGTGAATCATAAGAGAAAATTTTATTAATTTAAATTTATTATAATCTATTTTTAAATCTAAAAATTTTAAAAGCTAAATATAAATAATATATCCTATGATTATTTAAATTTTTTTATTTTAACATTATAATTCAAGAGAGATAATTAAACTCTAAAAAAAATTTATTATCTTAAATTTACTATAATTTAATTTTAAAATTTTAAAATTGCAAAATCCTAAATACACCTTTAAAAAGTTAAAAAATAAATACATGGTGTAATGTGTGCGTGCTCTTTTTAACAAAGTTGTTACTAGTAAACAGAATAAAATAAATTAAAAAGAATAAAAAGAAACACAAGGACATCAGATTTTTATTTGGTTTCAATCCGATTTTCCGTGCATTTAACCCCTACTCACTCAACGCAAGTCTACTATGCATTTTTTTCCCCCGAAACTGTTCCAGAGACGGAGAAATCTTTTAAAGATTTGTTAAGGCACAATCACAAAAACAAAATATGAGTAGTTGATATAATAACAAGCGGAAAAGAAAAACAAACACGTAATGATCGATCTGAAAGCTTATGTCGTGACACTCTTCTGGTGCTTTCCAGATCACACGAGCGGAGTTTGGATCACTTTCTGAGCAAGAGAACGAAGATGAATAATTGTAAGAGTTGATGGAAGATGTTGTCTCAACCCCCCCTTTTAACAACTCAATCAACACTTTTCCAGCTGACTGGAGACCCTCCGGTCGCATAGACTTTCGTTGACTTACTACAAACTCGATCCTTTTTTAGATAAGTTTTGACCTCATGGTTGACAGGAGACCTTCCAATAGCTTGGAGCTCAGACAAAACTTATTTGTGATCTGACTCATTCGGACTTGATCACGCCGACTTTCAGTCGACCTGACTTTTCAATCGATCGAACTACCTTCCGATTGACTTGACTTTTCAGTTGATCGGACCATCTTCCATTCTACCAGATCATGAGTTGGCTTATTTGTGATCCGACTCATTCGGACTTGATCATGCCGACTTCCGGTCGAGCTGACTTTTCAATTGATCGAAGTACCTTCCAATTGACTTGACTTTTCAATCGATCAGACCACCTTCCGTTTGACCGGATCATGAGTCTAGCGACTTAGACTACCTCCCATGACTTTTCTCTTTGCCAAGTATTCAGCTGTCAGCTGACTTATCTTGGACTTAATTTAGTTTCTAATTAAGTCTTCCGTCACCTATCCCCGTTAGGACTTTCACTATCTGGTTCTAAATAAGGACTTTCATTGTCTAGCTCCGCTAGAATTTTCACTGTCTAGTTTCCAACCAGAATTTCTATTGGTTAATCTAGCTAGGACTTCTCACTGTCGGATTCCCAATCAGGATTCACTTTTTTGTTCCCAACTAGGACTTCCACTGTCTATTCCCGATAGAATTTTTTATTATCTGATTCCCAACCAGGACTTTTCTATACTTAGTCTTACTAGGTTTTTCCATCCACCAAGTATCTAGGTTTGCTTGTACTTCTCATTTATTTCCAAACTTTAGTCAACCGTATTATTATTTTTTTAACTTTTCACTTATCTTGATTCAAAATTTTAGAAGTCGATAGCACCAACACCATGATCATAATTTGCATCAGCTTTTCAATGTTCAGAAATATATATCACACCCCGGTGCACGTGCGCGCACACAAGGACTTTCTTTCTTCATGAACATTCAAAGTCACAAACTATCTTTTCTGATGCAATAGTTTTCCGATAAACTCTTATTTGAGACTTAAAGCTTATTTAAAATTTTCATTCATGGGTGATTATTGGAAAATTAGCTTTGTTGACCAATAAATTAAATAGGGATAAGATGATTATTTTGTGAGTAGACCGTCGTAAATCAATTTCTGGAGTAGATAAGAAATTAATGTATAACGAAGGGTTGCTCCGGTATGATCAGATGGAAGTTTGACTTGCACACGAGTTAGGTTCATGGGCAATTACATAAACGCTAACTCGAATATACGTGAATGTCAATTCATGTGGAACCCTTGAAAGATATGGAATTAGAATTAATTTCATTGATTGATTGATTGATTAAAAGATTTATCGTGATTGTAATATTAATTAATTGATTAATTAATATTTATAATAGATTAATTAAATTATTAATCAAATTAATCAATTAATCTTATTGATTAATGAAATCAATTAATGATAATTCATAAAAATCAATTAATGACAATTGATATAAGTGAAAAAGCACACTCTATGTCTCATCACCTCTTGGAAGAAATTTTTCACCTTTGGGAGTAACCCTTCGTCCCTATAAAAGAAATTTCATTCTTTCCACTCAAAAAGCTCAATTCGCAAGTTGTGAATTCTCCTCTTGAATTCTCTTTTGTCTCATCTCTTAAGAGTTTCAAGGCTTCGAAAGTTCGATGGTGCTCAAAATTTGGAGTGCTCCTATTTCGAGACGCAAGTCGTATCTTGGGAGACGATTGTCGGTAAACCGTAAACACCTGATTGAGACAATATTGTCTTAAGGAAATAAGATCTATCATTCATCTTGACCTTAATATTCTTATCCATAGGGTTAAATTTACCCAAAAGAGGTGTGTTGATATCCGAAGGAATAACTCAACGACCGACGAAATTAAGTCGGTAACGATAATATGAAGAAGGGTACGTCTATTGCTCGAAAGAGTGTCTCGATAACCGAAAGGGTGCGTCGGGAGTATAAATGGGACAAGGTTCACGTTGTTATACTAAGCTTCACCTGTTTGAGTTATCGACTTTGTTGATGCAGTCTGACCCTGATTGTTGTTTTGGTGTTGACACCGATTTTAGTTTAGGTTGATGATTATTATGATTATGGTTAAGTCCTGATCGGGGATTAGGCATGTTATGGAAAATCCTAGCTTGGAGGGCTAGGTGTTGGAAAATCCTAACCTGGAGGGTTAGGAATGGAAAATCCTAGTTTGGAGGGCTAGGTGTTGAAAAGTCCTAATTCGGAAGGGTTGGGTGAAAATTCCTAGCTTGGAGGGCTAGGTGAAAAGTCCTAACTTGGAGGGTTAGGCGAAAAGTCCCAACTTGGAGGGTTGGGTGAAAAATCTTAGCTTGGAGGGCTAGATGTGGAAAGTTCTAACTCGGAAGGTTGGGTGAAAAGTCCTAGCTTGGAGGGCTAGGTGAAAAGTCCTAAATTGGAGGGTTAGGTGAAAAGTCCAAACTGGAGGGTTAGGCGAAAAATCCTGGCTTGGAGGGTCAGGTCCTAGTTTGGAGGGCTAGGTTGGATGAAACCCTAGCTTGGAGGGCTAGGTTAGAGCCCCTGGATCAGTCTGGTGACCGATCAGAGAGTTGGCACGGTGCTCCTTCGTGGATCGGTCTGGTGACCGATCCAGCGATGACTGATCGGTCTGGTGACCGACCAAGGAGAATGTGTCTCACCCACTGCTTGGCTCCTGATCGGTCTGGTGACCGATCAGGGAGCACACAGTGAGGTTGAGTTCCCTTGCTAATCTGCTCCTGATCGGTCTGGTGACTGATCAGGATCACTGTGCAGATCGTTCTGGAGAACGATCCAGCGTCGCGGGTTCCTCACTATGATCGATCAGGACGGAGCCTGATCTGTCTGGTCATGACCTGATCGGTCTGGTGTCCGATCAGGAGGATCCCTGATCGGTCCGGTGACCGATCAGGAGGTTTGGACTACGAAGCTCAGAAATGGCCCAGTAAAGAGGTGGATCGGTCTGGTGATCGATCCACAACCTGGGATCGGTCTGGTGATCGATCCAGGAGAGTCCTAAAGAAATCGCGATTTCTAATTGAGCGTTGGGGACCGATCAGGACGAAGCCTGATCGGTCTGGACCCAGCCTGATCAGTCTGGTGACCGATCAGGAGGCTCTCTGATCGGTCCGGTGACCGATCACGTTAATTCAAAATGCACTGTCAGACGCTCTGATCGCGTCTGAACGTATCTGATTCTCCGCGTTTCATCTCTAATGCTTGATTTTCTATTTGATATACTGCTCTAATGATCTGATTAAGCTGCAGGTGACAGGGGAGGATTCAAACACTCAAGGAGAGTCAACGGTGGCCTTTCCTTGGAGCAGGTTTGTTCGTTTTCCATCTCAGGTTGCAACGGCTGGAGCTGTAGACTGGAGCTGCAGACTGGAGCTGCTGACTGGAGCTTGGCTGAGGGAAGCTCAGGGAGTCCAGGGAGAGCTCAGTGGTAGCTGGCGTTGGCAGGTAAGCAGCTGGAGGCTGCTGTGAGATGGTGTCACCTGTGCTCAGTGGAGAAACAAAAGGCGGAGAGGAGAAGAGCAGAGCAGAAGAGTTCGCTGAATCAACTTCTGGCTTGTTCTTGCTGCGCGCTTGTGTTCTCCACATCCTTGCTTGTGTGTTCTGTGATCCCATCATCTTGAGCAAACAATTGTAATCAGTGAAGCGGTCATCCCTTGCTTGAGCACTTGGAGGAAGGAACAAGAGGCTTTGAGTTCAACAGCGAGAAGACACGGAGAAAGGGTTCTTGCGTGAGATCGTCGCTGGGTGAAGCTCGGAGAAAGCTTGCTGTGCTCTTGTCTTTGCTAAGTGCTAAGTAAGATCTTTCTTGTGTTTCATTGTGCTTAAACTATATCCTTGATTGAAACGCTGTGGAGAGGTTACTCCACCGAGAAGGAGGTTGCTTTCTATCCGGTGTTCACCGGGGCTTGATCTGCCGACGATCAAGGGATCGCCCACCTTACGGGCACGCCAAGGAGTAGGGGCAAGTTATCCCCGAACCTTGTAAACCCTCCTTGTTAGCGATCTTGCTAATTGTGGTTGTTTGTTTTTGTTTTCTGTTTTTCTGCATACTCTGTTCTTGCTACTTCCACTGTGCTACTAACAAATCAAAGTGCAGAAATTTGATAAGCTCAAAGTCCAAGTGTTTGGCTATATTCACCCCCCCCTCTCTAGCCATCCGGGTTCCAACAGACTTATCGTCGCGAGATGACTAATCGGGCCCAATTGTTGGATCCACACCTAAGATCCATCTATATCGGTGTATAAAAATCTCAACAATCTTAAGATGATATTGACGATTGTGGTGACCGTGGGTCTGACTCTTACTACAGAGAAATCAGAGAAATTCTCTGTAATCGTCTTCAAGCGATGATAGTAAAAGATACTGTATTACTTGAAAAGATTGAAAGACTAAGGGATGTATATACAATCCTGATCATCACTCCGATCAGAATATCACAGTTTTGGCTCGATGAGATTGGAAGACTTAGGGATGTATATTTCTTGAGTTGCATGTCTCTTGAAGAGTAAATACAATCCTAATCGACATTCCAATCATGTGATCATAACTCTAGCTCTGTGAAATTGGAAGATCGAGTGATGTATATTTTTTAGATTGTGCACTTTTTGATAACAAGTGTGATCTTGGTTATCAAAAGATTAAAGATATGAAGACTTATTTTTAAGCAAGATTAAGGCCCTTGAAGTGTTTTAAAAACACTAAAAATGTGGTTGGAAAAATCAACTAAGCAAGATCATCTATGGTGATTGAGGGAGAAAATGGAGGATATTGTTCGAGGAATGTTTCTCGAGGAAGAGCAACATTCAATAATCGACTATATCTCATTCATCTCAATTCAACAATATTGTGGCTAAACATTGAGCAGATGATAAAAACTATATCGATAAGTTTTGTGCTTACCCTGAATATTGTGGGGGAAGTTGTCCTCTCGACAAACCACAAGTCCTGGTGAGATAAAAATGAAAAATCTCTATAAAGGCATTGAAAGGTCACGAACCTTCTAATGAAGCCTAAAAATGTGGTGGTGAACTAATAAATGTGGATATTTGGATAAGATATAAATATCTAAATTTGGGTCTTAAAGAATTAATAGCATAAAATACATTGATACCTGCCAATATATATATGATATATTATAGTATCTAAGAAATTATGAGAAGGACACTAGTGTAAAATGGTAAGTCTTGAAAAGACATAATACTGTTAAAGTAGTAGATCTCTAGCGATGACATTGTGCAGATCCGCTGGCTAAAAAAAGAAAAAAAAAGTTTTTCGAAAGATCAACTATACTACATGTCTAGGGGAACGAATCTAAAACTCAACATTCAAATCGAGTAGTGTGACCCAACCAGGGGCGTAGCCAGACTTTCAAGTTACATGGGGCTATTATGATTCATCTTAAATACGAATCGATCTAAAAAATTTATCTCAAATATGAATAAATTTATTCTAATCCAATGAAAAGAAAAGATAAAATAATCAAAATTAAAATCATATTTTATTATGGTTGTGAGTCTGTGACAAGGAAGAAGGAAGGAATAGGGGTGTAAACGAGCCAAGCCGCTCGTGAGCTATTCGGATCTCGGTTCGAAAAATAGTTCGTTCGAGTTCGTTCGATTAAGTTATCGAGCCGAGCTCGAGCTCGATTTCGAGCTCGAAAACATTATCGAGCCGAGCTACAGCTTAGCAATATTTGGTTCGTGAGCTTACGAACATGTTCGTTAAGAGGCTCGCGAACGTGTTTGTTAAGAGGCTCACGAACGTGTTCGTTAAGAGGCTCGTTTATCTTATTATATATTATTTATATATACATATATAATTAAATATCACATAAATAATAAATAAAATCATATATAATTAATTATTATAATTATTTATTTAAAATGAGCTCGAATTAAGCTCGTTTAATTTTTAAACGAGCTTTTTTCGAGCCGAACTCGAGTCAAGGTCGAGCTGCTTAATTTTATTACGAGCCGAACTCGAGCTTAAGAATTAAAATTCGAATCGAACTCGAGTCCGAGCTCGAGCCTAAAAATACCGAACCGAGCTCGAACTCGAGTCTCATATTGTTCGGCTCGGCTCGATTACACCCTTAGGAAGGAAGCAGAAAAAGAAAAAAAGACGGCAAGAGAAAGATCCGTGAGGTGGAGAGGGTAATAGGTGAATAATAAATTTTTTATTTAATGAAAATTTGCACATTGACTTTGATTTAATTTGATTTTGGGTTAATTAAACTTTGTAATCGAAAATTAGGCTGAGTACTGATCCAATGAATTATATATATATATATATATATATATATATATATATATATATATATATATATATATATATATATATATATATATATATATATATATATATTTTGCCATTGATTTTGGGTGGGGCTGGAGCCCACCCTAGCCCAAGGGTGGCTCCGCCCCTGGACCCAACCATGTTGACTGGAGATCTCAAGATTATGGTTCAAAAGGACAACTAAGCTATAAGCTTTGAGGCACCTAGGAGTAATTAATCCAACTCATTCTTGAAGATAAAAGGCGTGACCTACACAATGAGTAAAGGATGAACAAAAATTCTTAATGATTCCTATATTATATCACAAAGGGTATGATGGGGTATTATAGGATACTCTTAATAAGAGATCACCTATATAAGTGTAAAGACGGACTGGTTCAATAAAGCATTTATGAATCCTAAGCTTTGTCCATGGCCAAAATTGACACGATAGAGAACTAGTAAAAGCCTAGGGGCTATTGTGTGGTATAATTGACTTGGTTTACAACAACAATTCAAGACAGTTCTAGGCAGCCAAGTAAATCCGATCGTATTCCACTACAAAAGGTTCAAAACCTGACGTTACCTCTCCCGATGCAATAGTTTTACGATAAAACTCTTATTTGAGACTTAAAACTTATCCAAAATGTCCATTCGTGTGAGAGATTATTGAAAAATTAGTTTTGGAAACCAATAAATTAAATAGGGATAAGACGGCTATTTCGCGAGTTGACCGTCGTAAACCAATTTCTCGAGTGAATGAGAAATTAATGTATAACGAAGGGTTGGTTCGGTATGATCGGATGGAAGTCTGACTCGCTGACGAGTTGAATTCATGGATGTGATTACATAAATGCTAACTTAAATATGCATGAATGTCAATCCATGTGGAACCATTGAAAGGTATGGAATTAGAATTAATTTCATTGATTGATTAAAAAATTAATCGTGATTGTAATATTAATTAATTAATTAATTAATATTTATTATAAATTAATTAAATTATTAATTAGATTAATTAATTAATAGTATTGATTAATCAAACTAAGTAATGATAATTAATATAAGTGAAAAAATACGTCCTATATCTTTCAACTTTAAAGAAAGCTTTTATCTTTAGGAGTAATCTTTCCATTCTTATTGAAATCTCATTTCTTCCGCTCACAAAATTCAATTCTCAAATTGTGAATTCTCCTCTTAATTTATCTTCTATCTCTCTTTCTATTAAGAGTGTCAAGACTTCAAAAATTCAACCGACTCGAAATTTGGAGTGTTCATATTTCAATATGTAAGTCGTTGTATTTTGGGAGATGATTGACGATAAACCATAAATATTTGCTCAGGGTATTATTATCTTAAAGAAAAAAAGTTTAATTTTCACCTCGATCTTAATATTGTTATCTATATGGATAAGTTTATTTAAAAGGGATATGTCGATATCGGAAGAGATAATTTGACAACTAACGATATTAAGTCGATAACGATGATGTTGAATATAGTGTGAATGGACAGAGAGGAAAGATGCTCCATTGTGAATGAGACTTTAGTTTCACATTGAGAGTTTCTAGTGAATGGAAAGGGAGGTGAAGAATAAAGAGACTTTAGTCTCGCGTTTGGAGTTTTAAGACATAATTGTTGGTTTATATTATTTCACAAGCATGTAAGTTGTGAACAAATGCAAGGGGAGAGACTCTCTCTCACGCTTGAATGTGCAGAGGGGGTGCAAATCCAGGGCTCGGATTTATACTGAACCAAGTAGACTCGTGTCAGTAACCCTCGGACCTTTATATAAAGGGGTTGTGACTGAGAGCAAAAGATAGAGAGGAGATCGTCTTCCACCTCGTTCCCAACTTCCCATGTTCAGGTACTTCTTCAGTTCGCCACGAGCAACGAGTGCTTCGTTGTGCCCGTGGTGTTGCTATTGTATCCAGAGAGACAAATGTCCTTCAGAACCTCGAAGCACTGTCGGAGGGGGACAAATATGTTTCAAGAAAACTATGTTACGCAGACTTCGGTAACTCTCCAATTCCGGTTCGGGACTTCTAGGTCTGGAAATACTGTTCGGGAGATTCTGCTCGGGAAATCCAGCTTAGGTGTCTGGGTCGAGAGATTCAGCTCGGGAGTCCAGGTCGGAAATTCCAACAAGGGAGTCAGCATTCTGCATAAAAGGCAGCTCGGGCCACTCAACAGCTAAGTTACAATTTGTGTAATTTCAACTTATTCTTGAACTCTCCGAAAGAGTTGTATCCTCCAACAGATGATACCAATAAAGGTACGTCTATTATCCAAAAGAGTGTCTCGATAACTGAAAGTGTGTTTTGATAGTATAAATAGAACAAGGTTCACGTCGCCATATCAAACTTCAACGGTTCAAGTTATCGACTAATCGTCAAAATGACTAACCGAATCTAATTATTGAATCCAGACCGAAGATCCATCTGCATGAGCATATGAAAATCCCAACATATATATAAGATTTTTGTACTTAATATTATAATTTAACCATTAAATATATTTTAAAAATAAAATTTAATTAGTATAATGGATTGTTAAAAAAATCAAAAATAAAAATTATAAAAAATAAAAAATCATGAGATACGCTGGGCGCACAGTGTTGTCACCTAGCGTATCTCTTCGTTGGAAGGCATAGTGGGCATCTCCAAACTTAAAGGTTGTTTTGGGGAGAATTTTAGAATGGCTGCGGCTTTGTTGAAGTTTTGTGCAAGCTTATCGGTCGACTCTTGACAGCTGGCTGTTGATGCCATGAACCAACCGTTGCAAAGGGAGAAGTCAGATCCTCTCTCGCACTCCTCTCTCTGTCCTCTCTCCTACACTCGTCGACAATGGCACACGAATCGTCCGATTATCGATCGGACATCACCATCGGCAACCACCGTTCCAAACAAAATTACATCCTAGGAGTATGGTGAATCCATCAAGATCGTTGTCTGATTCACCGTCGAATCCGACAAGATTGCAATTGCGACGATTCCGACCAATTAATTATTCTCTCAGGACATCGTTTGATTTGAGACGACGATTACAAATTATCGATGGTGTTTAATCGATGATCGGATGACTCGTCAATTATCGTCGATTAGTATGAGACAGACGGAACAGTGGTCCCGTCTAGCAAAGGGATGCATCCCATTGGCCCGAGGCCGAAGACTGTCGGTTGTCGAGCACCCAACAAACGCTATGCAACATATTACATGTAAGTTTTAACTACTTGAGATTTGTGATATGGATTTTTTTTTGTTTTGATCGAACTTTATGCAGAAGTATAGCATAGTAATATTCGAATTAATAAAATAAATAAATATGTTTATTAGAGTTCAACCTCAACCTATTCAACATGATTGAAATTGAAATATGTATCTGTTGAACTTTATGTGTTAGGAGTAGATGATTTGCCTTTAGTTGTGCCTAAGCTCGCTCTGGATGGGACAAGGAGAGGTTCATTCCTGGAGAGGGAAGGAAAGGGTGGGGAAGAGGGGATAATTTCATTACATCCTAAATTGAAATATAAGGAAATAGACCATTTGAGAAATAAGGGAGGATAAAAACTTTAGGGAGCGTTTGATTTATTTCGTTTTCTATTTTTATTTTTCAGAAAATCGTATTTTTTAGTTTTCTGGAAAATGACTTTTTCTCATTCTCCAGTTTTCCAGAAAACGCTATGTTATTTTCTGGAAAACAAAGTTGGAAAATGCAAACCAAACATGTTTTCCAGAAAACCGCATTTTCTACAAAAAAAATGAAAATGAAAAACAGACTGAAAAATGCAAACCAAACACCCCTTTCTTCCCCTCATCTCCTTTTCAAACAAGGATATTTTCCCTTTATTTATCTTTCCCTTACCTCCTCTCAAATAGACAGTAAAGTATTATCATGAGGTAATTGATGAAGCCACACACACACTCAAATAGAGAGTAAAGTATTGTCATGAGGTAATTAATGAAGCCTGGTAGCAACTAATCCTAAGGGTTATTAATTCGGCTCTACAAAAATTTTTCACTGATCATCAAAAATAAATCTGGAAGCACTGGTTGCAGATAGCTCATCAGTAAGCGTTCTTAAGTCAATCGTTTATTAAGAAAAAAATTCTTGTTAATTCATTAAAAGATATTAAGGGGCGTTTGGTTTACTACATTTTTTATTTTTATTTTTCAGAAAATTGAATTTCTCATTTTCTGAAAAATGACTTTATTTCATTCTCTAGTTTTTCAAAAAATACTATATTTTTTTCTAAAAACAAGACTGGAAAATACAAACCAAACACGTTTTCCAGAAAATCACATTTTCTACATAAAATGAAAATATAAAACAAGCAAACCAAACGACCCCTAATGATCTCTTTTTCTGCTCGCTCGGACTCCTTCTCAGCAAGTCATATTCTCTCGTATCACCTTGTGAATTTGAGAAAGTAACATTGATTAGAGGTGGGCCGCTCTTCAAGCGTGGTCTCTCCGACGTTCATGTTAATTATCAATCGGATTAATTATCAATCAGATTAAGAAAGAAAGAAGAAGAATAGCTTGTTGGAGAAGAGTTGTCTCCGTTTATAGAAAGAAGAGTGCCAACATATCTCAAAATTATCGCTGAGAATGTTTATATAGCTTCTAAGAAGAAATTTTCATGTCATACCTGATATGACTTATTGTCGGGCCATTATACTTCAAGATTTCCTTATTTTGAATGAAAAAGAGTTGGTACGCTTTACTTGAAAATGGTATATCACTGTAGCAATTATATGTAACAATTCTGTAGCGCGGGGACTCTAACAGTTTGAAATGTAGTTGCTTGGGAAAATGAGACTGTTTGTATCAATGATCACGGCAGCATCAATGTAGGATGCTACTGTAGCAGTATTGTCTGTAGCATACTTGGTCTTGTCGTTATTATCATCGTCTTTTTCTCAGTTGGGGTTGAACTTCAGCATGAAGAGTATAGATAAAAATTTGATTGATCTAATGACAATACTTAAAATTGTTGAGAAGGATACGAAAGTAAATCATTCATTGTATGTAATGATGGTCAGAAAGACCAATAAGTGCCCTAATGTCGGATCGAGATGGACCGGTAAGAGAGACGGTGAATTGCCACTGTAAAAATAAAAAATCTTTTATGTGGGTTCACAAAGAATTCAAATTAGATGTAAAAATCAGTTAAAACAAATATAAACTTATAAAAGGCTAAGACACAAAGATTTACATGGTTGCAACCTAGGTGGTTGCTAATCCATGACGACTGAAGGTCACTATCGAAATCTCCTTCTGGCGGATAAGCCTTTTACAGACGTTAAAGCCTCTCGGGTGCCCGAGTGCTCTTGGGCGCCTGACACATGGCTTAACTCTTATCCAATGTCCAACGTTCACAAACGGCTAAATATAGCCTCTCGGGCGCCTGATAGCACAAAGGCGCCCAAGTGCTCGGGCACCCGACAACTCAAGCACCCGTATGCTTACGGGCACCTGACAACTCAAGCACCCATATGCTTACGGGCGCTCGACAATGGTTGTTTTGGTCAGCAACTGCTGACCACTCTCCAGCCTAATTTTCGGTCTTCTTGGGTGATTTCTGGCCAACCAGAGTTAGGCTCACCCAAACCCGACTCCGTCCTTTTGCCCCTCAAGCGTCCTTCCTCCCGACTTCTCGTCTCTCGGACGCCACATGCATCCTTCTCGCTCCACTGACATACTCTTCCACAAAGCTCCGCGTCTCTCGGATGCACTGAGCCCGTCGACTCCCTTTCCGTGTCATCCTTCTCGACCGTTGCATCTTCCGCTCGACTTCTTGCGCTCCTAAGTGTTGGGGCAATCTATGGTCCGGAGTGACCATGTGTTTTGATGTTTGGGCAAAGGGTTTAAGTTAGTTTTATCCTTGTGTTTAATATGTGTATGTGAGTGTGCAGGTCTTGCAGGATACACATGTACTTAGCAGGACGGCTTCAGGATCGGTGAAGGAAGACATGGGAGACAAGCTGTGGGCTTGCATGCATCCGAGGGACCATGGACAAAGCAGGGGCGATGAGCCAAGGGAAGCGAACTTCGAGGCATACGTGAAGGATGACATGGAGGCATGCCGAGGGCTTGTGTGCGTATCTAAGGGACGAGAGTCAAAGTCGAAGAGGGCTTGAAGGCAATAGGTCGAGGCTGCTCGAGCAGGAACGATGAGCCGAAGGAAACGGATTTCGAGACATACGCGAAGGATGACATGGAGGCAAGTCGTGGGCTTGTGTGTGCAACTGAAGGACGAGAGCCAAAGTCGACGAGGGCTTGAAGGCAACAGATCGAGGCTGTGGATGAAGAGTCAGCTAAGTTGTGAGGGGTCGAGTGCTGAGGGAAATGTACTCGGGAAATCCTAGAGTTCGAGTGCTGAGAGAAGTGTACTCAGGAAGGAAAACCTTAGGTTTAGGGGTGAACCAGTCGATTGGTGTCATGGCAGTCGGCTGATGAAGTCCACAGAAAGATCAGTCGACTGATGGCAGCTAAAATTCGAACGTTAGGTTGCAACATTCGAATTTGAGTGGGACCAGTCGACTGACCATAACTGGTCCAAGGGTCATCTCAGCCTAGAGCACTATTTAAAGGGGCTCAATTTTAGCTGAATGTTCTTGACGAAATTGGCTTTGGTTAAAGGTCAATTAGTAGTCTTTGTGCTCAGGAGTGTTGTCCGGATTGTGACGAGGTTTCTCCACCCACAAGAGCTGCACGAGCTAGCCGGAAGTCTTCCGGGGAGTCATCCTCCGGCGGATCGGGATCGTCCACCTTACGGACAGCCGTAGAGTAGGAGCTTCATCTCCAACCACGTAAATTAGTTTGTCTTCTTAGTTTAGATTTTATTATTTGTTATTTCCGCATGCGCACTAACAACGTGTAGGGAAAAAACCACGATTAAAGTGGGTGATCGAGAAAGTTGATATTCACCCCCTCCCCCCTAGCAAACGACAAGGTCCTTACACTATGTTCCTGTACACTTAGACACAGGGATTAAAAACACCAGGACCTAACTTAAATCGGTTGACTACATCAAAACCAACCTGGGGTACTTACACCCAGCACAAGGAAATTCAATCCTAAGGCTAATGTAGTGAAGAATCTCAAATATCAAGCTCAGAAGAAGCTTAAAAAAAAGACGCAGGTGCCCTAATCTAATGAGAAGGAGGTCATGTGCTTCTATTGTGGCAAGAAAGGTCGCTGGAGGAAAAATTACTATATTTTCATTATGAAGAATGCTAATGGAGTGGATGTTTCAGGCATCTTTATCATAGAGTGTAATCTTTTTATTTCTTAATCATGGGTCATTAATTCTGAAAGTAGTTCTCACATTTGTACGAACATGCAGAGTCTAAGTGACTGCAAACGATTGTCTAAGGGCGAGATGAACCTACGAGTAGCTAATGGAGCGAGAGTTGCTGCGTTAGCTGTAGAAAATTATTCAATAAACTTGCCTAGTGGACTAATTTTGAATTTAGAAAATTATTATTTTATTCCTAGTTTCTCAAAGAATATCATTTCGGTGTCAAGTTTGAGCGCCAAAGGATTTGTATTTTAATTCGAGGATAATTTATGTTTCTTTTATTTGAACAATGTGTTCTATGTAAATGATTCAATGAATAATGGTCTATGTTCTTAAGTTAGATGAACCGATTTATTGTATCGAAAGCAAGAAACAAAATTTGCATGATTCAAAATTGGCACATCTTTGACACTGTAGACTTGGTCATGTAATCCAAAAATGCATCACTAAATTACTTAGTAATGGGTATTTGAACTCTTTTGAATTAGAGCCCATAGATACATATGAAGCATGATTACAAGGTAAAATGACCAAGAAGTCTTTCACCAAGATAAGTGAACGAGCAAAGAAACTACTAGAACTCATATATAGTGATGTCTGTGGTCCATTGCAAGTTCAGGTTAGAGGAGCTCATACCTACTTCTTCATTTTTGCTGTTGATTTAAGTAAAAATGGATATATCTACTTAATGAGGCTTAAGTTTGAAACTTTAAATAAGTTTAAAGAGTTCAAGAATGAGGTAGAAAATCAAAGTGACAAGAAGATTAAGGCACTTCGAAGTGATCGAGGTGGCGAGTAACTAAGCCAAGATTTCATTAATTACATAAAAGACTGTGGGATAGTTTCCCAACTTACACCTCCTAGAACGACGGAGTGGAACGGTGTTTCCAAAAGGAGAAATCACACACTTGGGAGATGAACAGTTGGACAATGAAAGATTACCACAAGTACAAGTGTTTCCTTCATTTGAGACTAATCTAGAAATGCGAGATCAACGTAAGTCTACAAGAATACACCGACAGCTAGACAAATATGGTTGGTTGGAAACCCAAGATGAGAAAGTGCTAAAGGTGAGCATTCGGTTACAACCGAACCAAATTAGCAAAACTAAACCGAACCGATTTTTTTTCGATCAAACCGAACCGACCGAATTAAAAAAAATGAACAAACCGAACCGACCGAATTAAAAAAAACGAACAAACCGAACTGATATTTTATCGGTTAATTCGGTTTTTAACTGAATTCATCGAATTATCCAAAAAAATAGTTTTTAAAATAAAATTCAGTTTGTTTTAAATAAAAATCAATTTTTTTAAAATAAAAAATTAATTTTGGGTTAAAAATTTGATTAATTCGGTCTATTCGGTTTAACCGAATAGGAAAGTTAAAAACCGAAACCGAACTAAATTAATTGATTTTTTTAGGAAAAAATTGAATTACCGAATAGACCGAACCGAAATTTAAAATTCGGTTATTTTGTTCGGTTTATTCTGTTTAACCGAATTTTTGCTCACCCCTAGGAAGTGCTACTTATCGAGGAAGATGAACCGTCGACTTACGAGGAAGCAATTACTTCAAATGATTCCGAGAAATGGCTAAAAGTCATGAAATCTGAAATGGACTCCATATACGCCAACCAAGTTTGGGAGTTAGTTGATGTGCCAGTTGGGGTAAAACCCATAGGGTGCAAGTGGATCTTCAAGAAGAAGATTGACATGGATGAGAACATAAGTACCTATAAAGCAAGCATTGTGGCAAAGGGTTTCAACCAGCGTTAAGAAATTGACTATGATAAAACATTCTCGTCAATTACAATGCTCAAGTCCATTAGGATTTTGCTAGCTATAACAGCTTATAAGGATTACGAGATTTGGCAATGGATATTAAAATTGCTTTCCTAAATGGAAGGTTATAGGGGAAGTATATATGGTACAGCCTCCCGGTTTTATAACATCTAAGAACGCCATTAAATTATGTAAGCTCAGAAGTCTATTTATGGATAAAACAAGCATCTCGGAGTTAAAATTTGTATTTGATGAAGCAATTAGAGACTTTTCCTTTGTCAAGAATCCAAAAGAACCTTGCATTTACAAGAAGGTTAGTGGGAGCAAGATTACATTTCTAGTATTGTATGTTGATGATATACTTCTTATAGGAAATGATATCCGTAGCCTAGAATCTACCAAGACTTGGCTAGGAGAGTGTTTCTCGATAAAAGATCTTGGGGATGCAACATATGTCTTAGGTATTAGAATATACCGAGATAGGCAAAGAAGGTTACTAGGGATGAGTCGAGATACATATATTGACAAAATATTGAATAGATTCGGCATGCAAGATTCCAAGAGAGGATTTTTGCCAGTGTCACATGTTGTACATCTCTCCAAAGCTATGTGTCCAAAGACACAAGAGGAGAGTAGTAGAATGGGCAAGATACCATATGCTTCGGTTAGGGTCCATAATGTATGTTATGATATGCACTTGACCAGATGTCTCGTATGCTTTAAGCATGACAAGTAGATATTAGTCAGATCATGGAGAGTGTCATTGGACTGTGGTAAAGACCATCCTTAAGTATCTTATAAGAGCAAAGAACATGTTCTTAGTTTTCGGAGGAGATGAAGAATTGGTCGTTAGAGGATATACTGACGCCAATTTTCAGACAAATCGAGATCATCTGAAATCGCGACAAGGTTATGTGTTTTGCTTGAATGGTGCAGTTATTTGCTGGAAGAGTTCCAAGCAGGGACAGTTGCATATTCAACAGCTAAGTCCGAATACATAACAGCTTCGGAGGTATCAAAGGAAGTTGTGTGGATCAAGAACTTCATAGCGGAGCTTGAAGTGGTTCATAGCATTATTGATCCAGTTGTGCTATACTATGACAATAATGCGGTCATAGCGTAAGCAAAGGAGCCAAGGTCTCATCAACGATCCAAGCATGTGCTAAGGAAATATCACCTCCTCAAAGAGATTGTTCAGAGGGGCGACGTGTTAGTTAGCAGAGTAGATATCAACGAGAACATCACAGACCCACTCATAAAGGTCTTACCTCTACAGAAATATGAGATTCATATGAGGAGCTTAGGACTTAAAGTCCACAGTGTTTGACAATAGTGCATGTGGGAGATTGTTAGTGTGTATACTTATGTGCCAAGACACTTATGTATATATATGAATAATTATTTTAATAAAGACAAGTATTTGTTGTTAATCATTTACTTTTCTGTACGTATATGATTAATGATAAAGTTTCACAAATTAATTTATCTGAAAATAGTCCTTGATCGGATAGATATTTAGATGGGTCATAGATATCTAGATCAACGCTGAGTATGACTAGGTCAAGATAGACCAAGGGATAGATATCCAAGTTGTACTTGGGGGTGTCTTGAGTTTAAAGGTACACTGGACATGACCCGCTTAAGAGAACACCAGATATTAGCATCATTGGTCGTTCGTTTTAATGAACGAGTGTAACTGATCTTTTGATTTGAGACATTCATTTATTCTATGCATAGAGTTATGTACTTTGATGTCATTAAAAGCAATCTTTAATTGGATTGTGATTAATACGATAGTTGGGTATATAACAAAACGTAGTGAGAATAGTATTGAGTCAATAAAGGATTCATCGCTCTCTTGGATTAGGAAGTTAACATCCTGGCCACTTGATAGATATATTACTGACTCGAAATCCATGACAATGGGAGGAATAATTATCATTCAAGATGAGTCTATTATATCTTCGAAATTAAGTAAAACAATTAAATTGGTGATGATGCATAATGCACCAAATTAATTAGGATGTAGAATAGAGACGAAGATATTGAATTACATAGTAATCGGTTCATGGTGGTTTTTAGTTTATAACTAATATTCTATCACGTTGGTAGGCTAAAAACTGTTGCTAGACAGTTATCTTAGTCTGTGTATGGATTTACACTGTCTTCATGTATAGAACCTAGAGGGTTGCACGTATAACACATAGACATGAACAGTATCTATAATTGATTATTTTAGTGGATACTAAAATTAAATAATTTATTATTTTTGAATAAAAATTAATTGGATTATTAATTATTTCTTAAATATCGAAAGTTAGAACAGATCAAGATCAAATATGAATTTATTTGATCTAGAGAAGAAAGTGGAATTTATCTCTTATTCTCTTTGGAGAATTTGAAGAGTCATAATTATGATCATTAATGGAGAAGATGAAAAGTCTCTATTAATGATTATTAATGGAGAAGATGAAGAGTTATTTATGATTATTAATGGAAAAGATGAAAAGTTATAATTATGATAATTAATGGAGAATATGATTCATCTTCGTTGGAGGCTATAAATAGTCACCCTTGAAAGAAAACTTAGATGCACAACTTCTCCTTTATCTTTCTTGTGATAGTTCTCTCCACTTCTCCCGGGAAGTCTTTGGCAACCTACTCTTTCTCTGATCGGAGATACATCTTGATATCTATAGTGCTTCCAAAAGTTTTTGTGATCTAAGTGGCTAGCACCTAACGGATCATCTAGTTCGTGATCTAGTGCGTGTGGATACCACTAGAGGAGTGATACGTGGGACCCTCATTTGTTCGTGAAACCGTTCACAAATAAGCAAAGAATTACGAGGTATGTTTTCATTTCATATTACATTTTATGTTATTTTGTTTAGAACTATATGTACCACGAACATATTCATGATTTAAGTACAAAATTTATTTTATTATAAATATTCCGCTGCGCTCAGAATCCAACAGAAGTAACCGGAAGAAGTCATTGCTTCTTAGTGCCACCCCATAGTGAGATTGCTCGAAGAACTTGTCGGTTGCCTCGCTACTAATTCTCTTGTCTTAACAACTCTTTCGTCCCTTAAAATAATTCGATTTGCTTATAAAGCGGAAATCGGAGTTGAAACTCGAAAAGAAGCACTAAAACAATGGTCGTCACCCACTTTAGTTTTCTTCCCTCCATAGTGTTGGATTACACCATCAACCATCCAAGCTTTTGAGAAAGTACTTTTTGAAGTGGGTTTCATTGTGGTTGAGAGAGTTGGAAACCTTGTTTATTTCAGTGGATCTACTTCGAACTTCCACGTGCTAGTTAGAGTTTGAAATGTGGAGTTAGATTTTGATGATTTGGTTGGTGGGAAGGTAAATTTGCTTTCCTAATATAATGTTTTCGAAATCAGATGGGATTGGCCGGTTCAATTGGTAAATCCAAGATCCAACTTTGTGCAAATCGTCTTGTTTGAGCAACGGAGAAATCTCAATTCTCGAAATGACCGGGTAGCAGATGAATTTGGGATAACCGTTTCAACTCCACGGAAATTGTTCATCGGTCACCAGGATAAATCGGGAAGCGCTCACAGTGGACGGTCTAGAAGCTCAGCATCTCAGGGTTCGTACCTCATTTGAAGGAAAAATTCTTGCAAAATATATCGTAGCTAGGGATCGAACCGTCGCCTAGGATTTCTCAATTCACACTAGTTAGGAATGTAGGGTTAGCTAATTCATTAATAATCCTTGAGAAACATATAAGAAATTTTATTAGTAGATGATTCTCAAGATCTAAATATAACTCTTATTTATATCATAATCTAAGACCCAAATAAAGAAAAAAATTATAGATCTAAATTTCAATTTTTTAAAGAAAGAAAATATTTTTTTATCCGAAAAGTAAAATATATAACTAAACGATATTAATTTAAAATCATGATAAATCCTCTCCTATAAATGTTAGGAATATCAAAATTATCCTAAATATTTAAAAAAAAAATTATCAAAAATAGTACAAAGACTCTGAAAATAATTTAAACGTTGGAATTTGGGATTAAAAATTGATGGTTACGATTTCAATCGTAACAAATGTAATTTTCGAATTCGAGACGTATGATTATCAACAGTGTCTAATTCTAAGTCTCGAATTAAAAGTTATATCCTTTTGAAATTTGAGAGGTCATCCCGCTTCCACTTTGTAGATGATTGGTTGGTTCAACCAATGTAGCGAAGAACCTAATGCCTTTTAAATCGACCTCATTAACAGCATAGCAATCACAAACGAATCGTAATCTTGGCCATCTGATTTTCAAAATACTGACCACATTTGACAATATGATTCACCTAAATCTCATTGGAGAACTTATTTTCTCTACTATAGCTACAAAATCTTGTCTGATACCCAAAACATTGAAACAAAAATTAATATAATACAAAATTCGAAATTAAAATTATTTACAAATCAAAATTGTCGTGTGTACTTTTAGTTGTTGGGGTGGTTGGGTCCACCCTATTGATTGGGTAGTTGCGATGACTATTTTCTATTAGCCCGTGAATCTTTTTTGGCCCTTGTAATATAAATATCTCCACTAAATGATATTATTTAAAATATTTTAATACGACATTTTTATTAAAAAAAATCTTTAAAATTGGATATAAATTTATCTTTTTAAAAATATCTATATGTTTCAAGAATCGTGTAGCCAACTCAGATTATTGCGGTTCCGGAAGCGAATGATGGAAATGACGAGTCATCAAAGTACAACCCACGACGATAATGACAGAGAGAGGATATCCATGTCTACGAGATTAACACGAGCGTTAAAGGGAATGCATCGGAAGATTTTCCGATGGAGCCCTCTCCGACGCTCAAGTCAGAAATCTTATCTTTTTCGAAGGATAACGAGGAATCATATTTGCTATAATTTTGGAAAGCCTCCTCCTTTATTGGATGTCGAAACATCTTATATACCTGAGGTTTTTATCACACGTGTCACCACGTTCTCCTCACGTTCTTTAATCATGGTTACTTGATAGATATTCTTTCCTTTAGTAACGGTCGTTGTGATCAATAAGATTTGAATTACCATGCATTACGAACGATAATTATCCGATGACTTTCCTGTTCTGGAAGTTGGAACGGATATTTGAAGTCGGACTTTCTGACCCCTATATTGATCATTGTGCTTCACTCTCCCGAGTCAATCTCGAAGTCTCATCTCTCGAGCTGACTTTGGGGCCTTTATCCATTTTCCCGAAATAGTCTCAGGAGCCCGATTCCCGGTCTGACCTCGGGGGCTTTCTTCCATTCTCCCAAGATAGTCTCGGGAGTCCGATTGTCGGTCTGACCGCGGGGCTCTGATTCGGTGAGCCCTATCTCCTAGCTTTTTTTCCCGTGCCACGTATCCAAGATGCTCACCCCTATCAATTGCCATGACATTGACTTTTTTATTAGAAGAATTGTGCTTAAACTAAAGTCAAATGGGTTGTAGATTTAGGCAATCTGACCTCACAATCCATTGCCGTAATTGTTAAGAGAATCTTTCTAATTCTGTAGAATTGATCACGTAATGGTTCATTTAACATTTGGATAGCAACCGAAAGGAACAAGTTTTTGGACCATGTTTGACGTTAGTGGCGAAGGAAAGTGAAGGCACACTCCAAAAAGTGAGATAAGGAATGGTTTTGGTTCCGCAATTTCGAAAACACTACTACAATTGCAATGGAGGGTGTGAAGATGGGAGCGTCGATTATTTTACGGCACAAGGCTATTTCAATCTTGTCTAATTTGCATTTGGCATGGGATCGATGTGAATATCAAATATAATAGACGATTTTGATTAGACAATGTTGGTTATCGCTAGAGCAACTAACAATTTGTTGATCGTGATAGAAATCTTTCATTCTCTACATGAATCTCATCTGCGATGGATAGAAAACATGCCAACCGCAACATGAAGCACCTAAGACTACGTTTGGTAAGGAGTAATCAACCTTATAATATAATAGGATTACATTATAAGATTAATTATTTTATTTAGTACAGTTTTAAAATTATAATATAATATAAGCTACAATACAAAACCTAGTTAAAGTGTAATAATCTGGATTACAATGTCAATAATATGTAATTTGGATTACATTGTAGACTCAATTACATTACAAACTAGATTACATGATCTCTAACCAAACGCAACCTTATAACATTAAGCACATCATAATTCTAATGCTAGCCAGGAATTGAGCCCATCCCTCTCATAGGGTCATATGTGTGCACATGAGACTTGTACAAAGGGGGAATGTTAATGATGATTTGATCAATACTCTATTCTTTAACTTCTTCTCCGTCCATCTAAAGAGGAGAAAGATAGGGGACAGACGCAATGGGTTTGGACTTATACCAAGATGGAACCCGTCTCATTTTCACATCCATCAAAACTCAATCTTTATATATAACTTTTTCTTTTTGACCAACTCAGTGGGCACAAATTAAGTCAATCGACATTTCCCTCCCTCACTCTTTGTGCATGGTTGGTAGCTAGGAGTAGCGAAAGAGTTGAATATGTAGAAGTTAGCGGTGAGGATCAAGAGAACGATAATGTCTAATTTGTATAGGGCTACAATGAGTCGACTTGAACATCACTACCGTATTTAAGTTTATTTAATTTCGGCATTTTAGAGAAAGAGGTAATAGACACGCGAGAAGTTAATTGCTACCAAGTTTATGTGATTAATGATGTTAATTTTGAATTTAGCAAACCTAACGAGTATATTAATCATCATTGTTCTAATCACTTCATCTCGATTTTGTATTTGTTGTTTGAATGTGCAACAGAAACTTTAATTTAAACTTACTCTACAAGCACAACTCTGAGATTTTATTTGGTATCCGCCAAGGCTTACTCCTAGTAATCTCCCTCCACTATAACAATCTCTTTCTTTGACACTTTTTGGAGGTAGAGAAGCCTCTTATAAGTTTGATTACAAGAATACAATAAGAAACAAGAATATAAAGACAAATAAAATTGAAAATAACTTTACAATCAAAATGTTGCTTTGCTTGATCTTTTATTGCTTGGGATTGCCTCTTGTTGATTCGAAAAATGTAATAACACTTTATTCCAAAATCTCAAAGAACTGGCGTTGATAAATCTCCACGAAACCCCCTTTTCTAGGGTTGCAATCACGCTGAAATATGTCTACCAATTGATCAGTCGTACTCACTAATCGATTATCACATCGGATCCAACCATTCAAACTTACAAAATGGCTCTTTTGACATGACCAATCGATTGGAGAGCCACATCAATCGATTATTTTAGGCTAATTGATTGCCCTAATCGATTTCACAACATTTTATTCGTGGATCACCTTTTGTCAATCGATTGCTTGCCGCCAATTGATTCGTTGATCTATTGGGTAACTGTCCGCTTGAAATATATTGTCAATCGATTGCTCCAATTGATTGAACCATTGATTGCTTGAGCAGTATGTTGGAGCAATCGACCCTAAGATGGTCCGGTGTGACCATGGGTTTTGATGTTTGGGCAAAGGGTTTAAGTTAGGTTTACCCTTGTGTGTTTGATATGCGTATGTTGAGTGTGCAGGTTGTACAGGTACGCATATGGACTTGACTGGACGGCCTCAGTACGGTGAAGGATGTCATGGAGGCCAGCTGGAGGCTGGCGTGCGCATCTGAGGGACCATGGAGTGCAGGGACGATGAGCTGATGGGCGCGGACTTCGAGGCGTACGTGAAGGGTGGCATGGATGCAAGTTGGAGGCTTGCGTGCGCATCCGAGGGACGAGGGCCGAAGATGAAGAGGGCGCGAAGGCAACAGTCGAGGCTGCGGATGAGGAGTCAGTCGAGTCGTGAGAGTCGAGTGCTGTGTGAATGTACTCGGGAAGTCCTAGGGGTCGAGTGTTGAGTGGAATGTACTCGGGGAGGCAAAACCCTAGGCTGGTAAGCAAGGCAGTTGACTGCCAGGTTGGGCAGTCGACTGCGGGAACTCACAGAAGGATTTTTCCTTCAGAGCAGTCGACTGCCACTGGGGCAGTCGACTGGTGCAGTCGACTGGTGAAGGCTGGAAACAGCTAAGAATTCGAACGTTGGGTGTAACGGTCGGATTTTAGTGGCACCAGTCGACTGCCCCTGGAGCAGTCGACTGGTGGCGTGATTTCCAGCCCGAGTCTATTTAAAGGGGGACTCGATCGGGCTGGGGTTTCTTGACGAAACTCGCTTGGGTAAAGCGTGTTAGTAGTCTTTTGTGCCCAGATAGTGTCCGAGGTGTTGTGGCGAGGTTTCTCCACCCACAAGGAGCGACGCGGGCTAGCCGGAGGTTATCCGGGGAGTGATCCACCGACGGATTCTTGGATTAGTCACCCGGCCGGGGTGGATACCAAGTAAACCCTTCTTGTTAGCATTGTTTATTGTTTTTATTATTGTTTCCGCTGTGCAACTAACAACGTAGGTACAAGAAGATTAGACGATTTGCTATTCACCCCCCTCTAGCGTAAGGAATCGATCCTAACACAGTAAACCTAGAATTTCGGATTTAGGGCATCACTAATCGATTATCAGCCCTAATTTTAGCATTTTCAAGGCTGAATTCACGTTTTGCCTGCTACTCAGTTGACCTCAACCTACCAAGACTTCATCTGCCTAATATTCAGTTATCTATGACCTATTAAGCTTTCTCGTTGCCCAATATCCTATTGGTGCAATCGACCTCATGTCAAGATTGATCAAATTGGCCAAGCACGGGTTGACTCAAGTGTAAGTTTCGATTTTTGATCAATATGTGAATAGGAAAGTCCAATGGGTCATGGAAGACCGGACACGTGATCAGAAGTTCAACTGTAAGTTGGCGAGAGGAAAGTCCAAGTGGATGAAGGAGGGCCAAACACTTGGTGATCGAAAGTCCAACAAAAAATTGGCAAGAAGAAAATTCAAGTGGATAAAGGCGGACCAGACACATGGTAATCGAAAGTCCAACAAGAAAGTCAACAAGATGAAAATTCAAATGGGTCAAAGGTTGATCGGATACTTGGTAAAAAGTCTCGATAGGTTAAGATTGATTGGATATTGGGCAATGTAAAATTTCAAAAGGTCACGAATGACTCGATGTTCGGCAAAAAAAAGTCCTAGTTGGTTCATGTCAACCGAATGTCGGACAAGAAGCAAGTTCCACCTTGAAAAAGCTAAATTTAAGATTCTCAATCGATTGGTGAGAGATGACAATTAATTGATAAACCCTAAATCCTAATTCAGGGTTTAGGATTGGGCAATCAATTGATGAGACCCAAACCAATCGATTGGGACCTTATTTTGGAAGCACGGAATGACATGAAATTGATTAGTGCAATTGATTGACAGCAATCAATCGATTGCTCAACTGTTCTCGAGCGAACAAAAGGATGTAGAATTGATTGAGGGAATTTATTATCATCTAACGATCGATTTGTGTGATTCACCAATCGATTGGTTGGGGAGAAAATAATTGTTCTGCCGGTTTGAATGGTAGGATCTAATATGGCAATCGATTGGAGGGTAAGGTCAATCAATTAAGAGGCGTATTTCGGCCCGAAAGAAACCCAATAACTCGTGGAGATTTGAAATTGCCGGTTCTGGGGGGTTTTGGTGATAGAGATTCTAGGCCGCAAAAACCGCTTTTTGCGTTGCGGAAACCCCAGAATTTCGGCCACGGATCCGTGCGAACTTATAAAATATAATACGAGTACAAGTTTAATTACTAGATCTATACTAGATCTACATGATAGGGTAGTTACCTTTGTAGCGTAGCCCTTCGCTTTCCCGCTCGTCCAAATGATGCCGGATCTCGTAGAGTATCAAAATAGATACTCCTCTAGAAGTATCCACACAGGACCTTGGAGAATAGGTTGTGCTAGCAACCTTATTGCAACCCCTCGTTGCGAGAAGAAAGAGCAAAACGAAAAGATGCAAGATCGCTTTTTCTTCCGTGAGAAGAAGAAGAAGCAAGAACACACACACTAGAGCCAAATTAAACCCTCTCACCATCTTCTTTTCCACGCCACCACACAACCACAAAAGGCCAAAATTAATGCAAATAATTATTTGACCATTAATCACCATTAATTCCTAATTAATGCAAGATTAATTAATCAATTAATCATTAATTCTTGCCATAACAAGTAAACTTGCCGTTTACTTCATGCAAGCTTGCATGTGGCTAGCCAAACTCAAGTTCAACTTGAGTCCAACTCAAGTACATGTAATTCGAGTCTAGCTTGCATGTGGTTAGACTAATCCAAGTTCAACTTGAGTCTAGCTCAAGTACATGCAACTTGAGTCTAACTCAAGTGTGCTTGCATGTGGTTAGATTAATCCAAGTTTAAGCTCCTGCATCCAGCCATATGGCTTAATTTGAGTCTAACTCAAACCCAATTTGAGTTTAACCCAAATGCAACTTGAGTCTAACCCAAGTCTTGGTCATCCAATGCTCAATTGTTCTTAATTAAAAGAACTCATCTCCAAATAGAATGTCCTTTTTCGTGTGTGACCCTATAGGTTCTTGTAACGTTGGCAATGTCTCTAAACACTTTTAGAGACATAAGCAATGAGCGGTATCTAGCAACACATCATTGCTACCCAAGTTACAAGAATGTTGAGATCCAACATCACCTTGTGACTAATAATTGTGACTCTCACAATATATGATAATGTCCCTCTATCCTTGATATCTAGATTGACTCAATTGAGGCATAGACCGTGTCATCCTCGAGTCAATCTATATCTTGAACTCCAAGTAGACTCACACTAATCAAATGAGCTCAATATCTCATATTGACTCACTTGGGCATGGCCATGCACTTTGTGGTCTAACTCTATCAAGAATACGATATCGCTCCCGTCATATAGGAGGGATAGATCCCATCTACATCACTCACATCCCTCTCCATAATTTGTTACATACCCAGTAATCGCCTTTATAGTCCACCCATTTACGGGTGACGTTTGACGAAGCCAAAGTACGTAACTCCTTATGTAGGAATCCATGGTGACTTCAGGTCCAAGGACTAATAGTCATACTAATAGCCACATGAGAAAGTATATGACACTCATATAACGATCCATGATACTTTCTCATGGCGGGTCATTCAGTATACATTCTCCAATGCATACCCATGTGTCAACTTGATATCTCTATATCCATGACTTGTGAGATCAAGTCATCATGTTGACTTACATGCTAGCCTCTACGTATTAACATTGTCCTTGAATGTTAATACTTGACTAGGAATTATTTAGAGTAGTGTTCTCTATATCATCTCACTATCGATTCAACTAACCGATTGATATAGATAAGAATCTTCTACTCAAGGACATTATTATGCTTAGCTATTCGGCACAAATACACGTAAGTATAATAACCATGCCTTTATTTATACACAGGAATATGATACAAATGAGTCTATATAATCATCACATGATTGGCTCTAGGGCTCTCACTAACAATCTCCCACTAGCACTAGTGCCAATCACTGTAGTATCTAATACCCAATGATCTAGTGTGACCATCATGCTTTCTCTGTGCCAAAGCCTTGGTCAGGGGATCTGCGACGTTAGCCTCTGAGGGTACTCTGCATATCTTCACATCTCCTCTATCGATGATCTCTCGGATGAGATGGAAGCGCCGTAGTATGTGTTTGGTCCGCTGGTGTGAGCGAGGTTCCCTAGCCTGTGCAATAGCTCCATTGTTGTCACAATAGAGCTCTATGGGATCTGCGATGCTAGGAACGACCCCAAGCTCTGCAATGAACTTGCGGATCCAAACTGCCTCCTTTGCTGCCTCTGATGCAGCAATATACTCGGCCTCTGTTGTAGAATCAGCAACTGTGTCTTGCTTCGAACTCTTCCAGCTCACAGCGCCGCCATTTAGACAAAACACGAACCCTGACTGCGACCTATAATCATCCTGGTCGGTCTGGAAGCTAGCATCACTGTAACCCTTTACAGTTAGCTCCTCATCGCCCCCATATATCAAGAAATATTCTTTAGTCCTTCTCAAGTACTTAAGAATATTCTTGACCGCTATCCAGTGACGCTCACCTGGATCTGACTGGTATCTGCTCGTCATACTTAAAGCATACGAGACATCAGGACGAGTACATAGCATGGCGTACATGATAGATCCTATGGCCGAGGCATAAGGGATCTGATCCATGCGGTCTCTCTCCTCTCTAGAAGAGGGACTTTGAGTCTTCGAAAGACTCATACCATGTGACATAGGCAGAAATCCTTTCTTGGAATTCTGCATGGCAAACCGAAGTAAGACCTTGTCAATGTATGTACTCTGACTTAGGCCAAGCAATCTCTTAGATCTATCTCTATAGATCTTGATGCCTAAAATACAGGCTGCTTCACCTAAGTCCTTCATTGAGAAACAATTCCCCAGCCAAGTCTTCACAGACTGAAGCATAGGAATATCATTCCCAATGAGTAGTATGTCATCCACATACAATATGAGGAAAACTACTATGTTTCCTTCAACCCTCTTGTAGACACAGGGTTCATCTTCATTCTTGATGAAACCAAACTGTTTGATTGCATCATCGAATCGAAGATTCCAGCTCCGAGAAGCTTGCTTTAGTCCATAAATGGACCTTTGCAGCTTGCATACTCTGCCAGTATGCTTTGGATCTACAAAACCCTCAGGTTGTGTCATGTACACATCCTCGAGTAGGTTCCCATTCAGGAACGCGGTTTTGACATCCATCTGCCAGATCTCATAATCGTGGTATGCTGCAATAGCAAGCATGATCCGAATGGACTTAAACATAGCTACTGGAGAAAAGGTTTCATCATAGTCAATACCATGAATTTGTTTGAAACCTTTGCTACCAGTCTACCCTTATAGGTATGCGTAAGTCCTCCCATGTCAGTCTTCTCTTAAAGACCCACTTACACCCAATGGGTTTTACCCCTTCAGGTGGATCAACCAAGGTCCAAACTTGGTTGGTGTACATGGAATCCATCTCGGATCTCATGGCCTCAAG
>JAGFNQ010003971.1:62970-90537 GCA_024364735.1 Boesenbergia rotunda | reverse complement strand
TTAACTTTCGGGTAGGGACTGCAAGATCAAGTCTGTGGCCAGCTCTTGGCCGAGTGGGAATCCCAATCTCTGTAGATTCTCTATGTACCCAATCATCTTGAGTACATAGGGACCTACGGGAGTCCCTTCTTGCATCTTGCACTGAAACAGTGCCTTAGAGATCTCAAATCTCTCGTGCCTTGCTTGTCCTTGATACAGTTGACGCAGATGCTCAACCATATCGAAAGCATCCATTAACTCATGTTGCTTCTGAAGCTCAGAGTTCATGGTTGCGAGCATAAGGCATGACACATCTAATGCGTCATCTTGATGCTTCTTGTGAGCATCACGGTCAGCTCGCGTGGCACTGGCAGGAGGTGCCTCGGGAATAGGCTGCTCCAGAACGTACAGTTTACGTTCTTGCTTGAGAACAATTCTCAAGTTCCTGTACCAGTCTAGGAAGTTTGCTCCATTGAGCTTGTCCTTCTCAAGGACAGATCGCAGAGAGAGAGTATTTGCGTTTGTCGACATGGCAATCTACAACAATAAAATGCAGAAAATTAAATAACATATTCCCTTTTTCATTTAATTAGGCCTTTAATTAAATGATTCTCCCACTGAATTATAGAAAATTTGTAGAATCAAGTCATAGATGTGGTCAAACCACGCTACAAGATTCTATCTAATTTAACTATAATATAGTGGGACAAGATCCACATCATACTAAGCCTTGAGTTAGCTTTGGCTAAATCGCCCAAGATTTAGTACGATCGGTAGGTAATAATTTACCGATTACATCTCTATGCAACTCTTGTTTATAGGATTAAAATTTACATTTACATAAAAACTTGAGTTAGCTTTGGCTAAATCGCCCAAGTTTTAATATAAATGCGATTTTTATCCTACCTTTCCAACGATTGGAATATGCCTATAGTTGGACTCGATCCGACCGAGTTAACTACTTTCACTCAATCTGATTGAGTTTGTTCTCACCCAAGCCGTGATAGGCGGGACCAAGATTGTCCCTCCGTACCCTACCAAGATTAAATGTGTTGCTCTGCTTTGGCAGATTCAACAACAACAAATGATCGAGATAGTGATAGGTATCAAAACTTGGTAGGCATTTACGAGTTGTTTTAAATTAGATCTAATCTAATCGAGAGGGGGTGTATCATATACACATAAAGGCTCTAATTACTTTATACTAGCATGCATCACATACAAGAAAAATAAAATAATTTAATTTGTGATTTGATCATGGCCCTACTACGATCTTCTCAAGCCAATGAGAAGATCTGACGGTCAACCTAGGGTTAGCTTCTCCAAGCTTCTCCTTTGACCGCCACGTGTCGTTGGCTCCCTCCATAACTCCGTCTTCGGATGGACCATCCACCATCTTCATTTTGGACATTACAAAATAAGAAAATACAGAAATAAAATAAAAGAAGCCGACTCGCAGGTCGCATACACTATACAACACGCACAACCACAAAACCGGTACGCAGACCGTAATATGAATTACAACACATTCCAATCATATTGGGTTTTATTGGGCCATGATCATCACAAATCCATACATAATTCCAAATTATGTATTTTAAATAAATTTCTATAATTTTTCTACAATTTTACAATATTATGAGTTACACTTCCGTAACGGTCCCGCTACACGATTTTCGGGCACGATCGCGGGACAATGCCCCTCGCGGGGTTAGAGGCAGCGCCCCTACTCGCGAAATGAATTTCGCGAGTGTCCCAAAATCACCTTACAGCAACTTAAGCCGCTGTCCCGAAAAATTATAGCGAGATCTTTCCGTTTCGGAAAGTTTTTCTCGATCGGTGAAGCCTACAAGTGTCCAAACACTTGTTGCTTCGACTTCATGAGAAAAATACCCATAAATTCTATAAATTTCGAAAAATCACAGAATATTATTTGTCTGTAAATTTTGTATCTAATACAAAAAAAAACAAATTTAAACTCGTACAAGGTTCGCACGTGGCTCTGATACCACTGTTAGTCATTCTAGGCCGCAAAAACCGCTTTTTGCGTTGCGGAAACCCCAGAATTTCGCCCACGGGATCCGTGCGAACATAAAATATTTACGAGTACGAGTTTGACTACTAAATCTACACTAGATCTACATGATAGAACCATTACCCTTGTTGCGTAGCCCTTCGATTTCCCGCTCGTCCAATTGCCGCCGGATCTCGTAGAGTATCAAAGCAGACACTCCTCTAGAAGTATCCACACAGGACCTTGGAGAATAGGTTGTGCTAGCAACCTTATTGCAACCCCTCGTTGCGAGAAGAAAGAGCAAAACGAAAAGAGATGCAAGATAGCTTTTTCTTCCGTGAGAAGAAGCAAGAGCAAGAACACACACGAGAGCCAAATTAAACCCTCTCACCTTTTTATTCTTTTCCACGCCACCACACAACCACAAAAGGCCAAAATTAATGCAAAAATTAATTGACCATTAATCACCATTAATTCCCAATTAATGCAAGATTAATTAATCAATTAATCATTAATTCTTGCCATAACAAGTAAACTTGCCGTTTACTTCATGCATGCTTGCATGTGGCTAGCCAAACTCAAGTTCAACTTGAGTCCAACTCAAGTACATGTAATTCAAGTCTAGCTTGCATGTGGTTAGACTAATCCAAGTTCAACTTGAGTCTAACTCAAGTACATGCAACTTGAGTCTAACTCAAGTGTGCTTGCATGTGGTTAGATTAATCCAAGTTTAAGCTCCTGCATCCAGCCATATGGCTTAATTTGAGTCTAACTCAAATCCAATTTGAGTTTAACCCAAATGCAACTTGAGTCTAACCCAAGTCTTGGTCATCCAATGCTCAATTGTTCTTAATTAAAAGAACTCATCTCCAAATAGAATGTCCTTTTTGTGTGTGACCCTATAGGTTCTTGTAAGGTTGGCAATGTCTCTAAACACTTTTAGAGACATAAGCAATGAGCGGTATCTAGCAACACATCATTGCTACCCAAGTTACAAGAATGTTGAGATCCAACATCACCTTGTGACTAATAATTGTGACTCTCACAATATATGATAATGTCCCTCTATCCTTGATATCTAGATTGACTCAATTGAGGCATAGACCGTGTCATCCTCGAGTCAATCTATATCTTGAACTCCAAGTAGACTCACACTAATCAAATGAGCTCAATATCTCATATTGACTCACTTGGGCATGGCCATGCACTTTGTGGTCTCACTCTATCAAGAATACGATATCTTTCCCGTCATATAGGAGGGATAGATCCCATCTACATCACTCACATCCCTCTCCATAATTTGTTACATACCCAGTAATCGCCTTTATAGTCCACCCATTTACGGGTGACGTTTGACGAAGCCAAAGTACGTAACTCCTTATGTAGGGATCCATGGTGACTTCAGGTCCAAGGACTAATAGTCATACTAATAGCCATATGAGAAAGTATATGACACTCATATAACGATCCATGATACTTTCTCATGGCGGGTCATTCAGTATACATTCTCCAATGCATACCCATGTGTCAACTTGATATCTCTATATCCATGACTTGTGAGATCAAGTCATCATGTTGACTTACATGCTAGCCTCTACGTATTAACATTGTCCTTGAATGTTAATACTTGACTAGGAATTATTTAGAGTAGTGTTCTCTATATCATCTCACTATCGATTCAACTAATCAATTGATATAGATAAGAATCTTCTACTCAAGGACATTATTATGCTTAGCTATTTGGCACAAATACACGTAAGTATAATAACCACAAAACATGCCTTTATTTATACACAGGAATATGATACAAATGAGTCTATATAATCATCACATGATTGGCTCTAGGGCTCTCACTAACACATAGGATGTAGGTTGATAAGTCTTGGAATGCCACAAGGAATGCCTTGATAAGTTCTAGTTCAATGAAGTGATAGTGGATAGCTTGGTGGGTTTCCTAAGCGAATACCTGGTCATCCATGAGAGGCCTCTCCAAGTCTACGGATTAAAAATTTAATCCGAATGGAGACCTATCTCCCAAACGACCGTTTCGTCATCGTACTAATTGGTTCGAGTTACAACATAGCCAAACTTGATAGTTAAGCCTTGTAACTCGCCTAACCAATTCGTCGCGGAAAAGATGACGAGCGGATCACCAATGTTTGTGTTTATTATCGAGGTCCATGACATAATTAATTATCAACATTAATTAACAAATAATTAAAACCATAATAATTAATTAAAAACACACATGCAAAGATAGAATCAAAGAGCCAAGGAAGAGTTTATACCTTCCCGTTACCTCGCGATCTTCTATCATATGACCCTCCCCTCTTGGACGTCGTGTGGGCGATGATCTACCAAGAACTGGAGTCACCAAGTCCTTCCAAGTCTTCACCTTTTTTCTGTTAGGATTGATGGCTCAGCTAGAGGGGGGGGTGAATAGCACGTCTCGTTTTTTTTTCTCTACAATAGGGTTAGCACAATACAAAATATAATGAAAATGTAAGATCCAATGCTAACTCATAGTTCTTTTACTTGGTATCCACCCAAACGGGTGACTAATCCAAGGATCCACGCGGTTGCACACTCTCCACTATGAAATCCTCCTTCAAAGGTGGAGAAACCTTTACAAACTTGACTTCTTCCTCTTTACATGATGCAATAGAGAACTAGAGGAAGAACTAAGCAATATGGGCACTAGCAGCACTTTGGTATAGTGAAAAACCGTACCTTCCTCGTGCTCAAAAGTCCCCTTTAAATAAGAGTAAAGAATAGCTTCGCAAGCTGTCCAACCCGCACCAGTCGACTGCCTATTTGGCAGTCGACTGGTCTAGCTTTAAATGCTAGCCAACGGCTAGTTTTTCGAGGTTACCAGTCGACTGCTCCTGGGGCAGTCGACTGGTCGAAGGCTAAAAACCTTCTGTGAGTTTTGGCAGTCGACTGCCCTCTGGCCAGTCGACTGCCCAGCCTCTCAACTCAGTTACAATCACTCCAAACACTCTCCTTCACGTATGCCTTCAGGTGTGCTCCCTTGGCTTGCCCCTTGAAGTCTTCTTCCTCTGGCTATCGTCCCTCGGATGCGCACACAAGCCTTCCTTGGCTTGCCTCCATGCCACCCTTCACGTGTGCCCTTGAAATCCACTTCCCAGCTTTCCCTTGGAGCTCTCCTCCCTCGGCTCTCGTCCCTCGGATATGTTCTCCATGTGTGATTCTCCAAGTCCTACAAACTTAATCACACATATCAAATACAACCAACACCCTAACCTTAAACTTATTGGCATACGCACATCCAACCCATGATCTTCCCGATCATTCTTGGGTCGATTGCCTCAACAATCTCCCCCTTTTGATGTGTGACAATATGTTTAAGTTTAGGGATAAAATATCAGTCAACAAAGTAAATAACAATGGCAATTGAAAATATAAGACATAGCAAAATGGTAACCTCCCCCTTAATCTATGTCATTTTCAATTTTTCATCATAATCCAATATTAAGTCAAGATTTTAGCTAAAATCGAACTTAAACTACCCATTCTCCCCCTTTGACACCATCAAAAATGATTGCCTACAGCAATACTAACCTATGGCATCAAATAAGGGAATAACTCATTTCTAAAAAAAATTCAGAATCTGAAAACAGGCGTGTCAGTCGACTGCCCAGTCTGATATTTTAGTCTCTGAGTTGAATTTCAAAAACATCCAAAAAATTCCAAAAATTGTAAAACTTTACAAACATGTTTCATGTAAGATACTTTATCAGGGAAAAAATATCATTTCATTAAAAATTTCAAACATGCTTGACTTTTGACCAAAGTCCAAAATTCTTGAAAAACACTAAGTTTGTATCAAAAACTCAACCTAATTTTGCAATCATATGTCTTCTAAGCTTATGGAAAAACATATAAGACATAAAATAGTTTTCAAATGTTTAACATGTCCAACTATGATCTTTAGGCAACATGCCCATTAATTAGACACTTGCTTTTCCCATGGTTGATTTATTTTTTATAATTTGATACTTCTAATGATTCAACACTATGCCACAAGCACAAGTGAACCAATTGTATCATCCTAACATCTCATATGTAAGAACACAATCATAAACTTAGTAATATGAGATGTTTTCAAGGTAAGCCTTATTTTAGCCCAATTCATCATAAATTTCTACTATGGGCTAGACACTCCCCCTCAATGTCTCAAGTCAACCAAATTCCAAAAATTTGAAATTCTAATACCATGGTTGACTTATCCCAAATCCTCTAACTCTTGAGGATTGACTTTGGTACCCAATAGTAATGTTTCCTAATTGAGTTAATCAAGTACTCCTTAGGGATCCATTTCTTACTTAGGGTCTTGGTCTTTGATTGTCCTCTAGCAATTAGGCAATGATAGGTTTTCCCATTGTTAGACTTCCCAAACCCTAATCCCTCTTTCCTAAAACTTGCTCTTTGGCTCCTGATGATCATATCTAATGTTTTTGAACCAACTTCAAACTTCCTAAGTGCTTGGGTAAGGCTATCTACCTTTTCCCTTAAATCTTTATTTTCTTCTTCTAAACATGGGTCATTTGAGATAGAAGAAGAAGCATGCTCAATATCCTTAATTTCCATTGATGCTAATTTATCCTTTAACATGCAATTTTCTCTTTTTAAGCATTTAATCTTCTTTTTAGCATCAATTAAGTCATCACTAGTACTAGAAATAATTTTTACAAGAATAGAAGTGGGTAAGTTGTGTACCTCACTTACCGAGAAGTCCAATTCCGAGGTGGAGCCTCCCCCTTCACTTGAGCTCCCTTCATCCTCACTTGAGTTTTTCTCCTCTTCAAACTCGGACGCCGTGGAGACAATGTCATCAATTCCCATTAGTGTAAAATGGGAAGCAACATGTTCCTCCTCCGATGAAGATGAATCATCCCATGTCACCTTCAAGTTTTGCACCTTCTTCTCCTTTTCTTTTGATTTCTTCTTTCCTTCTTTCTTCTTTTCCTCCTTTTTCAAGAGAGGACACTCATCTCTCATGTGTCCTTCTCCTTGGCAATTGTAGCAAATGATCTTTCTTGATTTATGTTTGCTCCTTGATTCTTTCCTACCATGAGACTTGTTAGTAGAAAATTGTTTAAATGTTTTTCTTACATTTCTTACCATGTATGCTTCCGCATCACTCCCCATGGAAGCACTCGATTCCTGCGAATCGAATGATGAGACCTCCTTCTTCTTACCTTTTCCCTTGTTTGCCACAAGGGCTATCCTCTTTGGCTTGTAGTATGACTCTTCGAGTGTTCCTCCAACTCGTGTCTCATGAAGCTCCATGGTTGAGAAAAATTCTTCTAGAGACGTTTTCTCTAGATCCTTGGAAATGTAGTACGAGTCCACCATTGAGCTCCAAGTTGACGTTCTTGAGAAGGCATTGAGGGCTTTCATCACAATGTCTCGGTTGGATAATTGTTCCCCTACACTTGTTAGCCCAATAAGAATTTCTTTAAATCTAGCAAGTAAGCTTGTTACCTTCTTCCCTTTGTCAAGCTTGATATTGTTGATGCAGTCTGGCTCGGTTGTTGTTTTGTCGTTTGACAATGATTTAAGTTTAGTTGAGCAAATTATGGTTAAGTCCTGATCAGTGATTAGGCAGGGTTGATTGAAATCCTAACCTGGAGGGTTAGGTGTGAGAAATCCCGGTGAGTGAAGCCGGGTCCTGGTGAGTGAAGCCAGGTGATTGGAAATCCCGGTGAGTGAAGCCGGGTCCTGGTGAGTGAAGCCAGGTGTTGGAAATCCCGGTGAGTGAAGCCGGGTCCTGGTGAGTGAAGCCAGGTGTTGGAAATCCTGGTGAGTGAAGCCAGGTGTTGGAAATCCCGGTGAGTGAAGCCGGGTCCTGGTGAGTGAAGCCAGGTGTTGGAAAAGTCCTAATTCGGAAGGGTTGGGTGAAAAGTCCTAGCTTGGAGGGCTAGGTGAAAAGTCCTAGCTTGGAGGGCTAGGTGAAAAGTCCTAACTTGGAGGGTTAGGTGCAAATTCCCATCCTGGAGAATTAGGTGAAAAGTCCTGGCTTGGAGAGTCAGATGCCTAGCTTGGAGGGCTAGGTTGGATGAAGCTCTAACTCGGAAGGGTTGGGTGAAAAGTCCTAGCTTGGAGGGCTAGGTGAAAAGTCCTAGCTTGGAGGGCTAGGTGAAAAGTCCTAACTTAGAGGGTTAGGTGCAAATTCTCAACTTGGAGAGTTAGATGGAAAAATCCTTAGCTTTGAGGGCTAAGGTGAATGAAATCCTAGCTTGGAAGGCTAGGTCTGCGTCCCTGGATCGGTCTGGTGACCGATCAGGGAGTTGACACGCTGCTCCTTCGTGGATCGGTCTGGTGACCGATCCAGCGATATCTGATCGGTCTGGTGACCGATCAGGGAGTGTGTGTTTCACTCGCTGCACAGCTCCTGATCGGTCTGGTGACCGATCAGGGAGCGAACAGTGAGTTGAGTTCCCTTGCTAATCAGGTCCAGAATGGTCCGGTGACCGATCAGAGACTTAGGATTTGATTAAAGAATCACTGTTCACTCAAGCCTGATTGGTCTGGTGACCGATCAGGCAGGAGCCTGATTGGTCTGGGGACCAATCAGGAGTGTGCAGAAACTGTTGGATCGGTCTGGTGACCGATCAGGCTCCTCCCTGATCGGTCTGGTGATCGATCAGGAGCAGAACTTTAATTCAAATAAGCTGTCAGAAGCTCTGATCGCGTCTGTTTTTACTGTCGATTCTCTGATACACTACTAATATGTTTTGATATGCATTGCTAAGCTTCTGTTGGAGTGTGCAGGCTTTACAGGGATGGATTCAAACACTCAAGGAGGGTCAAAGAGAGGCTTTCCGTTGAGCAGGTTTGGCAGTTTTCCATCGCAGGTTACAACGGGCGCTGCTGGCAACGGCTGGAAGCTGACCTGGGGCTGGGGCTCGACTGAGGAGAGTTCAGTGAGTCCAGAGGAGGTCAGGGGTAGTTGGCTTGTTGCAGGTGAGCAGCTGGGAGCTGTGTGGAGCGTCTGTGGGTTGGCGATGGCAGCTAGGATAAGTGTGGGCTGGCAATGAAGAGAAGGTAGCTCTCTCTACTGCAGCAACACTTGATCCATCCTTAGCAATCACTCTGAGTCTTGAAGCTTCTGCAAACTTGATCATTCTTTGAAACTTGAGAGACCTGAGCACTAAGAAGGACTCGTGGCAAGGCGATCAACAAGCAAACAAGGAAGAGCTGAGTGAAGGCTCTTGCCGAGGTTGTGTTGGGTTGTTGTTTGTGCTTGTAAGCGTTTCTCTTCATCTGCTTGTGCTCTGTAAGTCTCTGATTGTCTCTGTGCTTTTCATTCTACATCAACTTGCTGAGACATTTTGTGGAGAGGTTACTCCACCGAGAAGGAGGATTTGATATCCGGATTTCCGGGGCTTGATCTGCCGACGATCAAGGGATCGCCCACCTTAAGGGCACGCCAAGGAGTAGGGGCAAGATATCCCCGAACCTTGTAAACGATCCTTGTTAGCGTTTTGGTTTGTGTTTCACTTCTGCAACTTGTTTTCTGTCTTGTATTTGTCTTCCGCTGCTAATCACTCAAGTGCAGAAATCCTTAAGCTTAAAAGAAATTGTGTCTGGCTATATTCACCCCCCCCCCTCTCTAGCCATCTCGTCACCAACAAGTGGTATCAGAGCTTGGGGCTCTACTTCAACGGCTTAACATCCGAGAGCTAACAAAGATGGCCATGGGAAGAGAAGGGTTTAGCACCAACCGACCTCCACTCTTCGACGGCACTGATTTTTCATATTGGAGGTCGAAGATGGAGTTTTACCTCAAAACCAACCTCGGCATGTGGTTTGCTGTCAAGGAAGGTTTTTCCACTCCTAAAGATGCTGAGGGAAAAGAGATGAACTTCTCAAGTTGGTCGGCAGATCAAATCCGGAAAGGTGAAGCCGATGCGAAAGCGGTGGTAACTTTGCAATGCGGGTTGACCAAGGACCAAATAATCAAGGTTGGTCCATTCACAAGTGCTAAAGACCTATGGAGCAAGATCATTGAGCTCCATGAAGGCACTCAAGACACCCGGACTGCCAAGAAGGACCTTCTTCTCACCCAACTTCAAAATTTATCCATGGAAGAGAATGAAACTGTAAGTACACTCCATGGACGATTCAAAGAAATCCTCAACGGTCTCCACTCCATTAATGAGAAGGTAGAGAACCGAGATCTTATAAGGTATGTCCTCAAAGCTTTTCCTAGGAATGCCTTGTGGTCATCCATGGTGGATGCTTCCAAGGTGTCCAAGGATTTATCTTTTGTTAAGTTAGAAGATCTATTTTGTGAGATGGAACTACATGAGATCTCTAACAAAAGTTCAAAAGAGAAAGGTATTGCTTTAGTGGCAGGTGACAAGAAGAAGAAGAAGAAGGGGAAGAAGAAGGAGAAGGAAGTCTCTTCATCTTCATCCTCATCTAAGTCCGAGGAGGAGGGCAGCTGGTCTTCTTCCTCCGAGATGGCCAACTTTGTTAGAAGGATGATGAGGAAGAGCCGGCGCCTCAAGGGTAAAGGTAACCCAAGTGAAGTTAAATTTGATAAGTCTAATGTTACTTGTTATGACTGTAGCAAGAAAGGGCATTACAAGGATGAATGTCCGAAGTTAAAGAAGAAGAATGATAAATCAAAGAAGAAAAGGAAGGCCTTGAGGGCCACATGGGATGAATCGTCCTCTAGTTCATCCGAAGAAGAGAAGGAGGAGAAGTATACTCATCACCGTGCTCTCATGGCCATAGAGGATTCAAATGAAGAGGAGAGTGGAGATGAATTAAGCTCCTCAACCGCGCCTTCATCATCTTCGGATGATGAAGAGGTAATTTCTCCCGAGCTAGATAAGTGTTATAGAACCATTGCATGTCTAGCTAAGTTGCTTAAAAAATCCAAGAACAAAGTTAAATTGTTGAAATTGGAAGTAGAAGAATTGAAATCCTCTAGGGTGGAGAATATTAATGATTTTCATGAGAAATCCTCTAAGGATGAGGGTCTTGATAATTTGCATGTTAAAAATCTAGAGGATGAAAATAAGAGCTTGAAGGGTGAAATTGAAAACCTCAAGAATATTCTTGAGAAATTTTCAACAAGTTCCAAAACCCTAGATATGATCTTAAACTCACAAAAGGCGGCTTACAACAAGGTTGGTTTGGGTTACCAACCTAGAGAACCTAGTGTCATATCCTTAATGTCAAGAACCCAATTTAGAGCACAAAATATTTCTAGGGTTCAAAAGGTTAGAAAGAAAGTGACTAAGGCATGGGTGCCTAAGTCTTTCATTGTAGATGCCTTAGGTCCCAAAATTTGGGTACCTAAAACCTCAATATTTCGAATTATATAACTTGTTTTGAGGGGGAGCATCTATCAACATGGGTAGTTGATATTTGGTGCTCCAAACATATAGTCATTCCTAGTTAGGAATGTGCTCATCATTTTCTCAAATTAGTGAATGACCATATACTACTCATGAGAAAGGTTTTTCTTTGACAATTTAGATGATTAGATTTAAATCAATGGAAAACTTGAATTTCATTTGAGTAGTAAGGAAATTTTCATGCAATGAACAATAGTATCTCCATGTTTCAAAATAAATCAACAAGCCTTGGAAATTATTTTTATATATAGCATGAAGGGTTTAGATTCACACATAATTTGCTCTTGCCATGAATTGCTTCGAATAATTGGTTTTCTTGTAGCAATTTATGTTTTACTGCAATTTATGTTTTCATGCAAGTTATGGTTTATGAAATGTCTTATCTCAAGCCCAAGTATACCATGAGTATCTTGTATGTGTTATAACACATGAATGCATGTTTAAGAACAAGATGAACATATAGCTTAAATTGATCATGATGTGAAATAAGCATGTTTTGGAATTTTGATCATCCATTGGAATTGGCATAAACCTAATTTTGATTAAGAACAACATGATCACATAGGTTATGATGTTTTAAGTTCCATGACTTGTTTGTTTTCCCACTGATCATACTTTGAGATAAATCTATTTTTGGGACTCAAGTTCATGCTTAAGAACATCCTCCTCATACCTTAAACCTTGTTTTTATATGCTTCAATGTCAAATGATATTATCATTGGAAATGTGTTAGGATATACATTTTGTTTAAGGGACCCTTTTTAGGAACAAATGGATCAAATCTAATTGAATAAGGGTTTAGGAGAGGTTGAGAATTGAACAAACTCGATTCTGAAATTTCTAGAATCTGAACGACTTGGAAACAACTTTCTGTATCACACCTGATCGGTCCGCCGACCGATCAGGACTCACTCTGATCGGTCCGGTGACCGATCAGATCAATGCTCATCAGGAATTCCCAGATCGTTCCAGATGTTATTCAGACTAATCCTTTTCATCAAGCTATATCAGATTACCTGATCATTTTGATACAAACAAATCTGATACACACCTGATTATTCCAAGAACATGAACATACTTGATCATTCATTGGTACAAACCTGGTACTAAGTGAATACAAATTCATTTCTAAGGAATTGTTGAGACTCTTGAACCTCAGAAATTTTTCTGAAACATCAAGTGTTAAAATGAGGTTTGGCGAATCATACTTGGAATGAAACTTGATTTGATACAAACCTATGTTGGAATGTTCAAATTCATAAGAAAGGGTTTGTTAAGTCATGACTCTTGATCTTAATGTCGTGTTTCGAAAATTTTTCTGAGATGTCGACTATTAATAGAGTCTACTCCCCTGTTATGGAATGCAAATTGTTAATGCAGTCTGATCAGGAACGTATCAGAGTTTTCAAAATTTTTCTGAAATCTGATCGCTCCCCAGACTAATCAAATATCCTTCTGTATCACGTAATCAATAGACCTGATCGGTCACGGAGACCAATCAGGACTATGTGTCAGATACAGATGCATTCCTTACTTGTCATGTGAAGCATATACGTATTTGACCATGATATACTTCTGTATATGTCTTCGCATGAAATTTCGAATGTTAATGCAGTCTCATCTTGAATGAATCAGAATTACAGAAATTTTTCTGAAAACTGATTGTTCATAGATACATCAGAAATTTTTCTGTATCAATTATAAGTCTGGTGAAGCTGCATTATTACTTGTCATATGAAACATATACATTCTTGACCATGATATTATTCTGTATATGTTTTCATATGCAATTCAAAAATTATCCTTTGATTATTTTGGGTTTGGGGAGAGACCCGTGTTTGAGGGGGAGGTATGTTCAAACTTAATAACAATACCCTTTTCGATGTTTGACAAGGGGGAGAAAATGAATGATTAAGTTTATGGTTATTATAGGGGGAGGATCATGATTCCCTTATAAGAATTGAACGGACTTCAATTGATTGATACCTAAACTTAAATCGGGTTGTCAAACAACAAAAAGGGGGAGATTGTTGATGCAGTCTGGCCCGGTTGTTGTTTTGGTGTTTGACAATGATTTAAGTTTAGTTGAGCAAATTATGGTTAAGTCATGATCAGTGATTAGGCACGGGTTGATTGAAATCCTAACCTGGAGGGTTAGGTGTGAGAAATCCCGGTGAGTGAAGTCGGGTCCTGGTGAGTGAAGTCAGGTGATTGGAAATCCCGGTGAGTGAAGCCGGGTCCTGGTGAGTGAAGTCAGGTGTTGGAAATCCCGGTGAGTGAAGCCGGGTCCTGGTGAGTGAAGCCAGGTGTTGGAAATCCTGGTGAGTGAAGCCAGGTGTTGGAAATCTCGGTGAGTGAAGCCGGGTCCTGGTGAGTGAAGCCAGGTGTTGGAAATCTCGGTGAGTGAAGCCGGGTCCTGGTGAGTGAAGCCAGGTGTTGGAAAAGTCCTAATTCGAAAGGGTTGGGTGAAAAGTCCTAGCTTGGAGTGCTAGGTGAAAAGTCCTAACTTGGAGGGTTAGGTGCAAATTCCCATCCTAGAGAATTAGGTGAAAAGTCCTGGCTTGGAGGGTCAGGTGCCTAGCTTGGAGGGCTAGGTTGGATGAAGCTCTAACTCGGAAGGGTTGGGTGAAAAGTCCTAGCTTGGAGGTCTAGGTGAAAAGTCCTAGCTTGGAGGGCTAGGTGAAAAGTCCTAACTTGGAGGGTTAGGTGCAAATTCCCAACTTGGAGAGTTAGATGGAAAAATCCTTAGCTTGGAGGGCTAAGGTGAATGAAATCCTAGCTTGGAAGGCTAGGTCTGCGTCCCTGGATCGGTCTGGTGACCGATCAGGGAGTTGACACGCTGCTCCTTCGTGGATCGGTCTGGTGACCGATCCAGCGATATCTGATCGGTCTGGTGACCGATCAGGGAGTGTGTGTTTCACTCACTGCACAGCTCCTGATCGGTCTGGTGACCGATCAAGGAGCGAACAGTGAGTTGAGTTCCCTTGCTAATCAGGTCCAGAACGGTCCGGTGATCGATCAGAGACTTAGGATTTGATTAAAGAATCACTGTTCACTCAAGCCTGATTGGTCTGGTGACCGATCAGGTTGGAGCCTGATTGGTCTGGGGACCGATCAGGCAGGAGCCTGATTGGTCTGGGGACCAATCAGGAGTGTGCAGAAACTGCTGGATCGGTCTGGTGACCGATCAGGCTCCTCCCTGATCGGTCTGGTGACCGATCAGGAGCAAAACTTTAATTCAAATAAGCTGTCAAAGCTCTGATCGCGTCTGTTTTTACTGTCGATTCTCTGATACACTACTGATATGTTTTGATATGCATTGCTAAGCTTCTGTTGGAGTGTGCAGGCTTTACAGGGATGGATTCAAACACTCAAGGAGGGTCAAAGAGAGGCTTTCCGTTGAGCAGGTTTGGCAGTTTTCCATCGCAGGTTACAACGGGCGCTGCTGGCAACGGCTGGAAGCTGACCTGGGGCTGGGGCTCGACTGAGGAGAGTTCAGTGAGTCCAGAGGAGGTCAGGGGTAGCTGGCTTGTTGCAGGTGAGCAGCTGGGAGCTGTGTGGAGCGTCTGTGGGTTGGCGATGGCAGCTAGGATAAGTGTGGGCTGGCGATGAAGAGAAGGCAGCTCTCTCTACTGCAGCAACACTTGATCCATCCTTAACAATCACTCTGAGTCTTGAAGCTTCTGCAAACTTGATCATTCTTTGAAGCTTGAGAGACCTGAGCACTAAGAAGGACTCGTGGCAAGGCGATCAACAAGCAAACAAGGAAGAGCTGAGTGAAGGCTCTTACCGAGGTTGTGCTGGGTTATTGTTTGTGCTTGTAAGTGTTTCTCTTCATCTGTTTGTGCTCTGTAAGTCTCTGATTGACTCTGTGCTTTTCATTCTACATCAACTTGCTGAGACATTTTGTGGAGAGGTTACTCCACCGAGAAGGAGGATTTGATATCCGGATTTCCGGGGCTTGATCTGCCGACGATCAAGGGATCACTCACCTTAAGGGCACGCCAAGGAGTAGGGGCAAGATATCCCCGAACCTTGTAAACGATCCTTGTTAGCATTTTGGTTTGTGTTTCACTTCTGCAACTTATTTTCTGTCTTGTATTTGTCTTCCGCTGCTAATCACTCAAGTGCAGAAATCCTTAAGCTTAAAAGAAATTGTGTCTGGCTATATTCACCCCCCCCCCTCTCTAGCCATCTCGTCACCAACAGATATTATTGAGTTGGGACCGAAGAAGATCTCTTTTCGCCATTTTCGCCTCCGAGGTGCCTTCATGAAGTTCCACTAACTTGTCCCATAAATCCTTGGCACTTGATTAGTTTCCAATCTTTGTCACTTCTTGTTGAGGAAGCACACTAAATAGATGATGCAAGGCTTTTGAATTTGCCAAGTGATCATCTTTTTACTTCTTGCTCCACCTTACATTCTCAAGAAGCTTGTTTTCTTGATCCCTAGGTATCTCAAAACTATTTTCCATGATTAGTATAATATCGAAATCGGTATTGAAAAATACCTCCATTCTCTTCTTCCACCATGAAAACTCTCCCTTGAATTTTGGCGGTTGAATGTGTTGGGAGCAGCGGGACGTCGTCGGCTCGAGTTGGGCAGTTTCCGGAGCAAGGTGCGAGAGCAGAAGAGCGTGGAAGCGTTGAATGAATTGATGTTGTGAAGCCTTGGTCGAAGGGCCTTTATATAGGGCCTGGGGGCGCCCGGGACGTCGGGGGCGCCCTCCACATGGCTTTTGATCCGTCAAAGTCTCGGTCGCATCTGATCCTCTGGATCCGCTTTGTCCGGGGCGCCCGGAGGACTCGGGGCGCCCGGATTACCGGGTCAAACTTTATCCGCCTTGGCTTCGAGGGGTTCTGGTTCGAGGTACGTGCATGGGGGCACTCGGGACGCTGGGGGCGCCCGGGAGCAGCGCGGGCGCCCGGGAGCACGAGGGCGCCCCGCCCAGCAGCTGTTCGAACCTTCTTTGCTTTGATTTGTTTTGTATGAACCTTGGGGGCGCCCGGGACACTCCGGGCGCCCTGCTCAGCCTTGCCTCTCTCCTTTGAGGCTTTCTGAGCTGCAGACACACGTTCCTTCGGTCCTGCATCCAGGGTTAGTCCAAAACACAATCACATAATAATTTGTTAGATTTATACAGCCTTAGCTGTCTTGGTTCTGACTTTGGTCTCCAAAATGGAGCCCTAGGTCGAACCGACGCCTACTGTTCCCTCGACGGGGAACGCGTCCTCACCTACTCCTCTCGGGAGAAATTACCTGATGCCAACCGCTCCTTTGGTTGGACTTTTGCCTGACGGTCCTTTGTCAGGTCTTGGATACTGGCAGTCCTTCGCCAGTTGCCTAGCAGTCCTTCGCTAGGGCTTTGATACTGGCAGTCCTTCGCCAGTTGCCTAGCAGTCCTTCGCTAGGGCTTTGATACTGGCAGTCCTTCGCCAGTTGCCTATCAGTCCTTCGCTAGGGCTTTGATACTGGTAGTCCTTCGCCAGTTACCTAGCAGTCCTTCACTAGGGCTTTGCTACTGGCAGCTGCCTAGCAGTCCTTCGCTAGGGCTTTGCTACTGGCAGTCCTTCGCCAGTTGCCTAGCAGTCCTTCGCTAGGACTTTATCTCTGCACACTAGAGTAACTTGTTAGAAACACAAGTAAGACTTAACTTTTGACCTCTGTTGCCATTATCAAAATATAGGTTTGACTTTGGTGCATTCTGCACCAACAGAATGTGCGAGCCGGCCATTTCAATGATTTCTCTTCTTGGCGGTTAGTCCATTGAAGGCGTCCTTGCACTTTGATACCACTTGATAGGATCGATGGCTCGGCTAGAGGGGGTGAATAGCACGTCTCATTTTTTTTCTCTACAATAGGGTTAGCACAATACAAAATATAATGAAAATGTAAGATCCAATGCTAACTCACAGTTCTTTTACTTGGTATCCACCCGAACGGGTGACTAATCCAAGGATCCACGTGGTTTCACACTCTCCACTATGAAATCCTCCTTCAAAGGTGGAGAAACCTTTACAAACTTGTCTTCTTCCTCTTTACAAGATGCAATAGAGAACTAAAGGAAGAACTAAGCAATATGGGCACTAGCAGCACTTTGGTATAGTGAAAAACCGTACCTTCCTCATGCCCAAAAGTCCCTTTTAAAAAGAGTAAGGAACAGCTTCGCAAGCTGTCCAACCCGCACCAGTCGACTGCCCATTTGGCAGTCGACTGGTCTAGCTTTAAATGCTAGCCAACGGCTAGCCAACGGTTAGTTTTTCGGGGTTACCAATCGACTGAAAACCTTCTTGTGAGTTTTGGCAGTCGACTGCCCTCTGGTCAGTCGACTGCCCAGCCTCTCAACTCACTTACAATCACTCCAAATATTCTCCTTCACGTATGCCTTCAGGTGTGCTCCCTTGGCTTGCCCCTTGAAGTCTTCTTCCTCTGGCTATCGCCCCTCGGATGCGCACACAAGCCTTCCTTGGCTTGCCTCCATGCCACTCTTCACGTGTGCCCTTGAATTCCACTTCCCGGCTTGCCTTTGGAGCTCTCCTCCCTCGGCTCTCATCCCTCGGATATGTTCTCCATGTGTGATTCTCCAAGTCCTATAAACTTAATCACACATATCAAATACAACCAACACCCTACCCTTAAACTTATTGGCATACCCACATCAAAACCATGATCTTCCCGATCATTCTTGGGCCGATTGGCTCAACACTTTCCTCTTCTTCCAAACACCAAAACCCTAATTACAAGGGGTGATGTCGTCGGCCACCAATGGAGGAAGAGACCTCCTCCTTGCTTGCTCCGGCCACCATGTGATGAAGGGAAGATGAAGAAGATGAAGAAAAAGAGCACTTCTTCTTCCCGGAATCACAGCCACAAACCCTACTTCTTCCTCCTTTGCTTGCGCCGGCGCAGTCCACCTCCAAGGTTTGCCGCCGGCCCAAAGCTCCTCCTCTCAGCAGATTCCTGCGTCGATCACCATCACTGGTGGAGAGGAAGAGAAGGTGAACTAGGAAGGAAGAAGAGTTGTAAACAACCTCTCCTTGTATCCCTTCCAACCGGCCACCTTCCACTTCAATCCCACCCGCGCCACCCTCCTTCTTCCTCCTCCACCTTGCGCACACCCACAAGGTGATGAGAAGATTTTCCCTTCACCTCTTGTGAGGTCTTTGCATGCCAACTGATGGAAGATGAAGAAGAAGTGGCTTCCCCTAGCTTGGTTGCCGCCGGCCAAGGAAGAAAAGACCACCCTTCCTTTGCCGCAACCCTGGGAGAGAGAGAGGGAGAGAGGGAGAAGGGCTTAGGGTTTCTCCAATTGGAATTTGATTATCAATTAGCCTTGGTTTCATGACTCTTATGGGGTATTTATAGGGATACAATAGGTACCATGAGGAGGAGTTGGGTCTTGCCCTGTTAATGGATCTAAACCCGATCCCTTAATGAAGAACCATTCCACTAAAGGCCCTTCATTGAACTACCTCACCAACCCCCATATTTACATATGGGCTCCACCTATTATGAGTACAATTTCTCCCCGTGTTTAAGATATCGCATGCCCGTTGATTAATTTAAATTACTGACAATTTTAATTAATCAACATTTAACTCCTTCACTAGTACCACTCATCCTTATCATCATGTTGGACCAAGTCCACTTGCAAGATTTAACATGATGAGTTTGAAAGAGAGAGACCAATGAAGGAGAACTTTTTCAAGGGGCCAACAAAGTGACGCAAAGGCATCGTCCGCGAAGGCAAGCAGCGAAGGATAGGAGCGGGGAGCGAACGTATGGCGCGAGGCCCAGGCTAAGGACGGGAGCGAGCGGATATACTTCCGGGCTCCTCTATTCTCTTGCTGGGCACTAAGAATGTCCACCCGTCCTGCTGCCTCAGTTTTTGACTACGGACCAGAGGTCATGCCTACTGCGAACTAGACCTCTCTTGTGCTCTGTGACCTCAGTAGTGCTTTGACTCTGTCACGCCACCTTATGAGCTCATCAATGGGGCATCATCATCCCGACTCACCAGGACATGGATTCCGTCTATAATCAACGACACACCATGTAAATAATATTATTTCCCAACTTACCGGGCCTATCGATTTAGCAGAATAAATCTCGCCCATTGGTAAATCAAAGAAATAACTACTAAGTATATGTGCCCGTTATTATATCGGGATTCAGAGCATGTACTTCCATAACAAACTGAGGTTCGATCCAATTATAAAGTCAGTATAAATTGGATGACCTCTATTTTGGTCTTGCTCAATACACACAAAGTGTACTAATGTAATTCTATAGTCAAGATAAACCACACCAAATTACACTACAACCATCCCGATGGTTTGTCCAACTCCATCTCGGTTGTGAGCCTCTACTTATACTCTACAAGGGACTGATAACATGATCTTTTGTGTGTCACCACATACCATGTTATCTATAATGCAAAGTATTAGACAATTATGCATATACTAATATAAATATGCTAGTGATCTTATGATTCTCTTTCAAAATGTAGATGTTTATACAAAAAGCAAGGCTTTTAGTATACATCCTAACAATCTCCCACTTATACTAAAAGACTTTGTTGTCCTCATAATGTCATATATCTAACTCCCTTATGCTCCACATGCCTAAAAGCTCTTGCTATCAAGGCCTCAGTGAAAATGATCTCCCAGGTTGTCCTCTGATGTAATCTAGAGGATAGCAAACTTTTCCTCCTTTGAGTGGTACTTGCACTCTATGTGTTTACTCGCCTTATGGGCTCGTGGTTCCTTCGAGTTTGCAACTACACCACTGTTATCACAACAAAATGTGATTGCTCTGAGCAAACCAGGAATCGCATCCAAGTCCATCTTAAGGTTCCTGAACCATACAGCTTTCTTGCCCGCCTTAGAGGCTGTCATATACTCAGCTTCCATGGTAGAGTCTGCCACGCAACCGCTGTGAAACACTCCTCCAAACTATGGTTTCACCTCCTAAAGTAAACACAAAATCCTGAGGAATACTTAGTCTTGTCCCTATCTGATTGAAAATTTAAATCTGTATAACCCACAGGGAGTAATTGGTCTACCCGGTAAACCAGCATATAATCCTTAGTCCTTCTCAGGCACTAATATATGCTTTACTGTAGTCTAATTTTCCTGACCTGGGTTACTCTGATATCTCCTGACCATGCCCATGGAAAAGCAGATATCCGGTCTCGTTTATAGCATACATGAGACTTCCTTCTACCAATACATGAGGAATCACCTTCATCTCCTCTATCTCCTTTGATGTTTTAGGACACATCTCCTTAGATAGAGGTACTCCATGCCTGAAAGGTACAAAACCTTTCTAGGAGTTTTCTATGCTAAAACGAGCTAGAACAGTGTCTTAGTATGAAGCTTGGGATAAACACAACATCCTTTTCTAGCGATCCCTTAGAACTTTGATCCCAAGGATGTGTCCCGCTTTTTCCAAGTCCTTCATATCAAACTGTTTGGACAACCATACCCTTACGTCTAATAATATTTTGTCATTGTCACCAATAAACAAAATATTACCTACGTATAGTACAAGAATACCACTACGTTTCCCTCACATCCATTATATACACAGATCTCATCCGACCTATGAATAAGTCCATATCACTAGATTATCTCATCAAAGCGGATATTCCTTGTCATAGGTTCAAGGATTCAATTCATGTTCACCAAAGACCAAGTCCGAAGACTCTCCCAAGAACACGAATCTTTTTAGGTTGTCCAACAACTCTCCCACTACAACGAGGTACTACCTGTGTATCTTCTGTGACACGCGGTGCAGTGACTTGTAGTATATTATCTTGTACAGTTGGTACTAAGGTCAGAATGTCCCCTCTTAATTCCTCAAGAATAATTTTACTTATGGGCTTGTGGTTCTGATGGACCCAAAAGAAGCTGTCACGAATGTGGGTCTCAAATTTAGATATGTGTAAAGTTGAAAACCCTTTCTGCTAGCAAGAATAGAAATGTAGTAAAGGGGCCACAGGTCGTATTTTTCCTAGGGCTAGTTAAGGTTGTTTGATTCGAGCTCGAGTTTATGTGTCGCTGATATTTTTTTGGGTTTCAAATAAAATCTGGGTTTGATTTGCAATTCAGAATTGAAAGCACTACGAAAAGGAAAGAAACTTAACTAAATGAGCTAAACGAAGTAAATGCAACTCATGAACTCACCCAATGTGAAACTTAATGAACCAAGACACTTAACCGAATTTTGAAAACAAATCTGCTATCAAATGCAGAAAGGACACTACAAATTATATTGCACCTCAGGAATTACTACTCAAGCCGAAGCTTCACTTGATACAAATGCAGCAATGAAAACAAACCCGAGACTATCAATGAAATATAAACTGATCAATTCAGATTGAAAATAATCAATTCACTTGGAAAACAAAACTCTTAGTAAAGTGTTGTGCATGAAATGAAGGAAGAACTCAGAATTGGAGGTAGCAATTTAGTGATGAATCTAGATGCAGAATTAAGATGCAAAGTAAACAAACTTCAGGTGCAATAGCTCACTAAAAACTATGCTTAACTTCAGTAATTAAGTCTTGAATTAAACTGAATGCAAATCAAGCTGCAATCGAGAAAAGAAACTGATACACAATCAAATAAGGCAAGCTGATACGCAAAAAACAAGCTGATACAACATTCAGAAATGACAAACTGCAGACTTGAGTTGTTATTTGATACAAAAAGCAGAACTACAACTAATGGGAAACAAGTAAATGTGAAACAAACAAACCGAATGCAAATCTCAGAAACAAATGAATGCAGAACCGAAAGTTCAGAACCCAACTAATGTGCAGAAATACTTGAATGCAGAGATGAAATCTAAAAACTTGATAATATGAATGCAGGGATGCAGTAACAAATTGAGTGAAGACATTCAAAATTAAAAGCAGAAATTCATAAATGAAAACAATAACCTAGTGAAGAAACAAACAAACACATGAAATCGAGTTCACAAAGCTAGCTTAAGAATTGATCCACTGAGAACTTCAGAAACTGTGGCCGAGAAATTTAGAGACAGCTGAAGGAAGAAATGAATTCAGAAAATGCAGTAAACAAAGGTAGAAGTGCAGCTATTCTTTTCGAATGCAGAAATGCAGATTCAACTGCAGAAGTTTATGGGAAATCCAAGTGCTGAAACTCACCAATCAGGTTGCAAATTCACATCCAATACTCAGAAGAAACTAAGAAAACTAATGCTCACTACTCCACAATTCAGAAACTGTAATCAGATTTGCAGCAGTGAAATTGGCAAACAGAAATTACTGATACGCTACCACATGATGAAATGCAGAACTAAAAATTCATACAAAACAAATCTAGATCAAATGCATTAACACACTAATAGATATATCTAATTTCAGGAATTAAAACTAACACAAATTGAATCAAAGTAACAACAAAATTCAGAGCTAAGCTGGTACGCAAGGAAAAAGAACACAGAGGACTGATACGCAACAACTAACTTAGCACGCAAGCATTGAATCATGAAATAAACTGTAATTGAAAACAATTGTTCAATGAACAAACTCACTAGCTAATTAACTTGCAGAATTTAAACCTAATTAAGTGCGAAACTATTCAGGAAAAAGTAACTACAGCAGTTGATACGAAGACAGAATTGAAATGGCAGCTGGAATTGAAACTACTGACAGAAAATTGAAATTCATAAAGAAAATTAAGATCTGATTCCTTCCCTAGCTCGAGATCCCCTTACCGTCACACAAAAGTAAGCCAAGAACCCCTCAGCTCCACAGATCAATGGAAAATCTGTCTCTGTGTCAATTCTGCTCACAATCTGCACTCGGCGGAGAAAACCCAACCGATCTCCTCGATTTCATGAAGTGGAAGTGTGATGATGATTTGGTGATGATCGGAGCACTCTAGAGAACCCTCCAAATAGCTCCAATGGATGAAAATGGCACAAAATCAAAATCGGATCACAAAACTGATGAAACCCTCAATAAGCTCTGTTTCGGCGCAAATTTGAGCTAGAATCTCCAAAGAAAACCCTTCCCAATGATCCAGACCTCGAACTAAAGTCGAAATTGAAGTGGTCACGCCCTCTGATGAAGAAAATTGCAGAAGAAACGAAGAACAGCTGAAGAAGAACGAAGAACTGAGCTGAAAACTGGCGAAGACGCGACACTGATCTGATCAGAGGAAGCAGTTAATATAGTTTTAGCAATGAACGGTCGAGATTCACTTAACTCCATCCAATGGCTAGATCTCTTCAGATTTGAATCAAACTCTCCAGATCTTGATCAAGAGTCAGGATCTGCCTCTCAGTAGCTCGGATCTTGTAGATTTGCAACGGATGGCTCAGATCAACCTGATCTTTGAATGGATGGTCTAGACCCCTCTAATCTTGATCCAACGGCTAGATGATCTCTGATTTGGATGAAATCTTCAGATCTTGATCCAAGTGCTCGATTAACCTTAACCCAGCTCGGATTGCCTCAAAGTTCTCAGATGGCCTAGATCTAACCATTTTTGAATCGGATGACCCATATTAGTCGGTGTTTGATCACTCGATCCGGGTCCACTTCTGACTCAAGTTTTACCCAGCATGACCTAAGTCCATGATCCTTCCAAGCCTACAAAAGTAGATCAACAATTTAGTAGCAAAATAATTCAAATGTATCAAAATTTTCAATAAAGCCCAAAATAGAATAAATTCATGAAACCTAAGCTAAATTCAATATTAAGCAAGTAAAATATGGGGTCAAACATGGATTTAGGACTCTGAAATGATCAATAAAATAACACTTATCAAGTTCATCACATAGTCTTTCTCTAAGAATCGGGTATTCATGCTAATGATTACCCTCTGATCCTTAAGACTATAGAACCACCTTTCGTTCCTCTAGGATAGCTTACGAACAAGCGCACTTTTATACGAGATTCCAACTTATCAGTATCTCCCTTCAGCACATGTGTTGGACTTTTCCATATCCGAATATGTCTTAGACTAGGCTTTCGCCTAGTCCACACTTCTATGGGAGTAGAGGATACTGATCTAGATGGTATCAAGCATGTACGTTGCCGTTTCCAGAGCATATCCCCAAAATGAATCCGTCAATTCAGAGTAACTCATCATCATCCTAACCATCACCATAAGAGTCATATTCCTTCTCTCTGCTACACCGTTCTGTTGGGGCATACCAGGTGCAGACAATTGGGATTGAATCCCAACCTCTGATAAGTAAGTCTTAAATGTTGGTGCAAGATGCATCAGTGATGTCCTCCTCTAAGTGTTTCAATGTTTAACAATATGCTTAAGTTAGTGATATATTAGACAAGGTAAGGGTGAGTCAAGAAATCCATATCAGAGTGAAGAAAAGTCCTAGTTAACCTAGGCAATAAGTCCTGGTTCGAGGAATTAGGCACTAAGTCATGATCATGGATTGGGCACTAAGTCCTAGCCAAGGGCTGGGCACCTAAGACCTAACCGAGGGTTGGGCACGAAATCCTGGTTCACAGAATTGGGCAATAAGTCCAGGCCGAGGGCTGGGCACCGAAGTCCTGGTGAGTGAAGCTGGGCAATAAGTCTTTGTCATGGACTGGGCACGAAGTCTTGATCCGAAAGATTGGGTAAAAGTCCAACCGGAGGAGCCAGTTAGCAAAACTTCTCCTGAGAGGAGTAGGCAAAAGACGCGTTCCCCAGGAAGGGAACATAGGCGTCAGTTCGACCTAGGGTTTCACGGGAAATCCAAAGTCAGAACCAAATCGTTAAGGCTAAGATTGCATACATGTTTGTCTTGTGTTTATGTATCTTGTAGGTACCTAGAATTGAAGGCAAAGCAGGCGAACAAACACAAGAGAAGTCTGGGAATTAGCTCCTAGGCGTCTGACTTGAATCAGGTGCCCAAGAGAAGCAAGCGCCCCAGTTAAGGTAGCCTACTCTCAGGCTGTAACGCCCGCCCCTTACGTGAGCGACGTGTTACTTTTTTTTCATACATTATTGCATATGAAGCGTAAATATAGCAGCGGAAATAATACTAAATCATGAACATATGCAATTGGATAAATTTCTTTCTAACTAAACTACTTTAAACATGTGAATCATAGCATAGCATATTTAACAAGAGAGTATATAGTTCTACATTAAGCATGTATATCATAAAGAACTTCAACTCCAACAAGTAGTAAGTGTAAACATAAGAACTAACACATGCAGTTTATAAGTAGCAACATTAAGTCCATGAGAAATAAGTCCATAAGCAAGAGTAAAGACAACAGTAGGATCGTTCTGCCAAGTCACTGCCACACACACACATGCCCTCCTGCTGCTTCCCCTTCTTTAGAAACCTTTAGTTTGATCTGAAACATAAGAAGGTAGACTATAAGCATAAAATGCTTAGTAAGCTCCTTGCTTACTCACAAAATCCGTACATCACATATAAGTAGAAATCTACATCATTTGACTTAAATATATAACATGAATAAATACTTAAAGCATCTAAAGCACATACGCATAAACACTTAAAACATGAATATGTGTGTCGTTATTAAGGACATATGGCATGAGTAAGTACTTAAGCGCATAACATTTACATAATCTTTAAAACATAATCATGTGCATAAACATTAGACATAACATATGCATTATCATTAAACATAAACATGTGCATAAACATTAAGGATGCTCTTTGAAAAATATATATAATATAATACTTGAACATTAACATATCATCATCATTGGGATCCCTGGCTTGTACCCATTCATCATTTGCGCGCATCCCTTCGTAGAGTGCGAGGTAGCTAATCCCGACCTACTAGGGTACTAGGCAACCTCTAGCCTAGGGACAGCTACAGTAGTCTAGAACCGGGGCCTTGCTTAGGAGCCCATCCCTTGGACCTTTTTCAAGATCCGGTACAAGCCAATACATAAAGTAAAATAGCATACATGATTCCTTTTCTTTCCATAGCAATTGCTCTTTAGCATAGCGTTCGTCATTTCTTTGCTTTTCTTAGAAATTGCTCTTTAGACATTCTTTTATTCATAATGTCATACATGTCATGAGCATACATTCAAAGCATAAATATCATCAAAACTTTCAAGCATGAACATGGCATGGAGAAAACATAATTTCATGGTAAGAAAATTCATAACATGCCAACTTATCATTCATGATTCATAAAACACATAATGTTCAATTTAAAACTAAGGATAATACACCTAGGGAACTTGTTCCATTTTTTTCATCTATCATGGCATAATGAAACATGGATACCTTTAATTCAACCATAATTCAACATATACTCTACTGGTCAAAACATTTAGATAGGATTATCATGGCATAAAACACAACACAACATCACCAACTCATACAACATGCATACATTGAATTTCCTATTACAAAGAGACATCATCAAGTGAGGTAGTGACCTTAACCATCCTAAAACCCAATTTAAGGTATTGATCAAAAACTTCTAAGGTTCATATCAACATGAAAATGAAAAAATAAGAGCAATTGATTCATACAACATGCATATAATACATATTCTAACACTAGGAAGCATTAGCAAGTAACATGGCATCTTTAACTCATTTTTTTTAGCCCTTATTAGGGTATTGGCCCGAACATGTACAGAGGAGAAAACATGGCATAAATATATATAAAACACTCAACAACATTAACAAGGAATTAAAACATTAGCTAGTCAAAAAGAACCCAAACATCTTCTTTTGGCCAAAGGTCTATGGCTCATAGGAGCCTTGGCCGAAATTTTAAGGGTCTTTTGCTCCATCTTTTTTTTCATCATAACTCATAACTTAACATCAAGAAAATATTGGAGTCATTAGATAGCATCAAACACAAACCTAGGCCCTAAACCCATGCTTGGCCGAAATTTGCTCATAGGGAAAACTTCACGATTTTAGCAACACATCGCAAGAACATACAAGAACATGAACAAAAACATATATAAGCTATTATGTTGCAGGTGAGGGAGTCTTACCCTTGTGCTAAAGATTCCCAAACAATATATATCACCTAGAAGGAGAAAGAAAGAACTTCTTGCTCCTTGGCTCTTCCTTTGCTTCACAAACACAAAGCCTTCACTAGATCTTCTTGGAGAGAATTTTTTTTTTGATGGAAGAGAGCCTTGGTGTTTCGGCAATGAGGGGAAGATGAGAGATGC
>JAGFNQ010003971.1:0-50400 GCA_024364735.1 Boesenbergia rotunda | reverse complement strand
GGGTGATAGTGGACAGATTGACCAAGTCTGCCCACTTCCTAGCCATCAAGTTATCGCATTCGGTAGAGCAATTAGCACAGCTGTACGTGAAAGAAGTAATCAGGCTTCACGGAGTCCGAAGTCGATCGTTTCTGACAGAGATGGGCGATTCATCTCCCATTTTTGGAGGTGTGTTCAGGACGCCCTAGGCACCAGACTTCAGTTCAGCACAGCTTTCCATCCCCAGACAGATGGACAAACAGAGAGAGTAAATCAGATTTTAGAAGACATGCTCAGGGCTTGTGCATTGGACTTTAAAGGTAGTTGGTGCAAATTTCTGTGCTTAGCTGAGTTTGCCTACAACAATAGCTATCAGGCCACCATCAGGATGGCACCTTATGAGGCATTGTATGGCAGGAAATGTAGATCACCCATATGTTGGCAAGAAGCTGGTGAGAAGAAAGAGATGGAGTCAGGACTAGACAGCCAGACTGAGCTTATAGATGAGACCACTCAGGCTATCCAGACGATCCGCCAGAGGATTGAGACTGCCCAGAGTCGACAGAAAAGTTATGCTGACACACGCCGTAGACCACATGAATTCGAAGTTGGAGATTCAGTATTTCTCAAGGTCGCTCCTATGAAGGGAGTGATGAGATTTGGTAAAAAGGGTAAGCTGAGTCCCTCGCTACATAGGACCCTATAATATTATAAAGAGAGTTGGGAAGGTAGCCTATGAGCTGGACTTACCAGAGGATATGTCAGCTATCCACAGTACATTTCATGTTTCCATGCTAAAGAAGTGTATTCACGACCCTAGCCAAGTGATTCAGCCTCAGTCAGTACAGATCCAAGAAGATCTTAGCTATGAGAGCAGACCGACACAGATAGTGGACAAAGCAGTTAAAAGATTAAGAAACAAAGAAGTGCCACTAGTGAAGGTCATCTGGCAGAATCAAAAGCATGAAGAGGCTACTTGGGAACGTGAGGACAGCATGAGAGAGAGATATCCAGAATTATTTTAAGTTCGAGGACGAACTTTTCATAAGGTATGGGGGATTGTAACGCCCCAAAATTCCCATTTTTAGTTCTTAAAGTCCTTAGAATTATTTAGAAATGGTTTAGAAATATTCTAGATATTTTTAGGAATTTTTAGAATATTTTTATGGAATTTTCCGAGTCCGTTTGGTATTTAAAAAAAAAAGGAAAGAAAGCCAAAAAAGGAAAAACCACTAAGGGGCAGCCGGAGATCGAACCCGCGACCAGCACGAAACCAGAAACGCGCGCAAACCAGCTGGGCTAGGGTATCAAGCACAGAAAAAAGAAGGAGAGACTTATATTTAAGGGGTAGTTAGGTCGATCCGCCCCATAGGTATAAATAGGTTATTAAAGAGAGAAGTTTTATTTTCTCTCAAACCCTCTCCCTCTCCCAAGGTTGCGCCGACCCCTCTCCCTCTCCTCCCTTGTGCGCACGCAACACCAAGGCCAAGGGGGCCGGCCAAGACTCTTCTCCAAGAGATAATCCTATATTCGGGATCCCCGCGGCGAGAGGAACGCGTAGACGTGAAGAATTCTCCGAGATCTCAAGTTTCTCTCGAGTCCTAGACGTCAATCTTGGTTGTAAGTCCAAGATACCAATGTAAGTACTGCTCACCTGCAGTAAGAGGCGGTTTTTCCGTGAGAATTTCCTTTAAAAGTTTTTAAAAGAGATATTTCCTTTTTGTTTCAGTTTTTGCATGTAATCTTAGTTCCTTATATGCTTGTATATGTTTGATAAGCACCCTATATGAGATTAGGGACCAAGAAAAGCTATGAGAAAAGAAAAGAGAAGATAAAGATAAGAAAAGAAAAGGCCAAGGCCTTAAGAAATCCCGAAAAGTCAAGACTTAGGGATTTTAGCACGCAAGGTGCTCCAGAAAATGCCAAGGCATTTACAGATAAGAAAGAAAAGAAAGAAAAGCTATTTTATTTTATAAGGCCAGTACCCGGCGTCCAAGGGCGTCGTTAAAGAAATCCAGGTGTCCAATTCCAAGGTCTTGGCCCTGGTAGACCAAGGTCTGCTCTATTAGGATTGGTGGCTCGCTACCCCAACCTTTTAGGGAACGCGCATATGAGATGGTACTTACGTCTTCAGTGGATCCAAGTGATTATTCTTTTCAAGTATATGATTTAGCAATGTTTTCTAAAGTTTAAGAAAGTTTTCAAAAATTAAAGAATAGCTAAAGTTTCAAGTTGAGCCAAGAAAAGTAAATTGAGATTTATTATTGCTTGAGTATGCATGTTTTGAGCTATACATGTTCTTAGTTTTCTTTCAAGCATATTAGTATCTCATATGATGTTCAGTTCGATCTAGAAGCATGTTTGCATATTTCGAGTTTTTGTGAGCTAGATAGTACTTACTAAGCTTTTTGCTTACTAGTTGCATTTCCTCTTATTGCAGATAAAGGTAAAGGCAAGCAATTCTGAAGGAAGACGACGAGGCGGTGCTGAGTAGAGTGTGTGTGGTGGCTGATTATGGAGAGATCTTTGAGACGAGACAATTTAGTTATTTGAATTGCAATGTTTAAGTTTATTCAAATTTCAAGTTCTTGCTTATGGAGATTATAGAGTATTTGAGTTTTGGATAGTTTTACATGCTCAATTTCTTAGAGTAAAGATTCCATGTCATTTCATTTAGCATACATATCCTTATGATTGCATTGGATGAGTAGAAGTGTAAGTAGTTAGAGATATTGATACTTTGTTAGAGAAAAAGGTGCTTGTGCCAAGATAGTATCAATTTCCCTTTGAATCAAGTTTTTATTGCTTAAAAATGTTTAGAAAAGTTGCAATCACATTTCATAATGCATTAGCAAGGTTGTAGAACATGTATTTGGCGTTATGAATGCATAGGAGTCAAGATTGGTACAAACTCTATTGTTAAAGTTTATATAAACTTGTTTAGTTTATTTTCTTCCATAAAAGTCCTAAATTCAAGTTTATGGATTCGTTTGATTGGCTAAATTGTTTAGGAAACTGATATAGAGTATAGAAATGGTGTCGTAGTTTGATATGGCTCGAAACTGAATGAATGGTGAACTTAAGAAGCAAGAGCCGAAAACCTGTAATTCTGATTACAGGCGTACCAGTCGACTGCTACGTCACCAGTCGACTGGTACGGGCAGTTTGAGTTGGGTGAGGCTTGTTTCAATAAGTATCAACTACGAGTTTTGAGAAGGAAAGTGTGATATGGTAGCATGCATGACTACTTAAGTTAGAATATAATTGTTAGAAGAATTTAAAAGAAAAAAAAAAGATTTCCGCATTTTACTTTTAGTCATGTATAAAAGTTGAGAAGTAGAGGAAAGTAACGATCCGTCTAAGGCAGAAAGAAGGCGGGTCGCTACAAAGGGAAGGCTTGTGTGCGCATCCGAGGGACGATAGCCGATGGAAGAAGACTTCAACGGGCAAGCCAAGGGAGTGTACCTGAAGGCACGCATGGAGGAGGATCAACGGGGTGAGTAGGAGTGCTGTTGTAAGCTGGGCAGTCGACTGGGGATTGTCCAGTCGACTGCCAAAACTCACAGTGTGTATTTGGCCCTGGACCAGTCTACTGCTCTGGCAGCAGTCGACCGGTGTGTAGTAGAATTCGAACGTTGGGGCTGTCAACGGTCGAATCTGAGTGGGGGCAATCGACTGCCTTGGGAGCAGTCGACTGCCTGCGAGGGTTTCCATCTTGAGTTCTATTTAAAGAGAACTCGGTTTGGGCTGGGAGGCTTGACGAATTTGGCTTTGGGTAAGAGCCAAATAGTAGTCTTGGTGCTTAGGTATTGTCAAGGTGTTGTGGCGAGGTTTCACCACCCACAAGGAGTGACAAGGGCTAGCCAGAGGTTATCCGGGGAGTGATCCACCGAAGGATTCTTGGACTAGTCACCCTTAGGGGTGGATACCAAGTAAATCGGTATTGTTAGCATTGCTTTCTTGTTGTTAGTTTTATTCTTTTTTATTTCCGCTTGCGCAACTAACAACGTAGGAAGAAGAAGATTCGAAAATTGCTATTCACCCCCCCTCTAGCAACCATCATCGATCTAACAGAAGAGACTCCCTCTTGTCTTGCGTCGGCCGAAGACCTAGGAGAGAGAAGGAGGGAGAGAGGAGAGGGGAGAGGCCTTGGGTTGTTTGCTATGGATTATCCCTTGGTTTCTTGATCTCATAGGGTATTTATAGGGCTAAGGTAGGGACCAAGAGGAGGAGTTGGATCTTGGCCCACCAATGGATCTAAACCCGATCCATTAATTAAGATCCATTCCACTAAAAGATCTTAATTGAACTTCCTCACCAACCCCCATATTTTGGGCTCCACATATTTGAGTGGTCCATCCCTCCGTGTTTATGATATCGAATGCCCGTTAATTTATTTAAATCACTGACAATTCAAATTAATTAACTTCTAGATCATTGATTAGTACCATCATTGATTAGTACCACTCAACCTTATCATCATGTTGGATCAAATCCACCTGCAGGGTTTAACATGATGAACCTTTTGAGCTCATCAAGGGGGCATCATCATCCCAACTCACCAGGATACGGATTCCGTCAATAATCAACGGCACACCATATAATTAATATTATCTCCCAACTTACCGGGCCTATCGGTCTAACAGAATAGATCTCGTCCATTGGTAAATCAAAGAAATAATAACTAATAATATGTGCCCGTTATTATATCGGGATTTACGGATCGTACTCCATAATAAAATCTAAGGTCCTATCCAATTATTAAGCTAGTACAAATTGGATAACCTCTGATTTTTGTCCTACTCAATGTACACGAAGCGCACTAGTGTAATTCTATGGTCAAGACCGACCACACCCAATTACACTACAACCATCCCGATGATTTGACCAATTCCATCTCGATTGTGAGCCTTTGTTTATACTAGGCAAGGGACTGATAACATGATCTTCCGTGTAACACCATACACCATGTTATCTACAATGCGAAGTAAGGACTTTTATGCATGTACTAATATAAACAAGCACCTAATATTGTTGTGATTCTCTTTTCAAAATAAAGATGATCATATATATAAAAGAGGTAAGTCTTTCAGTATACACATCTTACAGTTCTAACCCCTAAGGTTGGATAACCCATAATTTGCTCAATTGGGTGATTTAATTTGGGTTTATTAGATCTCCTAGAACTTGGTTCAACCTCATGTTTGGCTGGTAGGTTTTGGGTTGGTACAAGAACGGGTTCAACAATTTGAGTGTAAGGATCTATACTAAAAAGTCTTGCCTTTTCTGTATGGGCATCCACATTTTGAAAGAGAATCACAACAACACAGATGCGTGTTTATATTAGTATATGCATAAAAGTCCTATACTTTGCATTAAAGATAACATGGTGTGTGGTGACGCACAGAAGATTATGTTATCAGTTCCTTGCCTAGTATAAGCAGAAGCTCACAGCCGAGATGGAATTGGACAAACCATCGGGATGGTTATAGTATAATTAGGTGTGGTTTGTCTTGACCATAGAATTACACTAGTGTGATTTGTATACATTGAGCAGGACCAAAACCAGAGGTCATCTAATTTGTACTGACTTAATAATTGGATTAGACCTTAGATTTATTATGGAGTACAATACCTAAATCCCGATATAATAACGGGCGCGTATAGTTAATAATTTATTTCTTTGATTTACCAATGGATGAGATTTATTCTGCTAAATCGATAAGCCTGGTAAGTTGGGAAATAATGTTAATTATATGGTGTGCCATTGATTATTGATGGAATCTGTGTCCTGGTGAGTCGGGATGATGATGCCCCCTTGATGAGCTCATAAGGCTCATCATGTTAAACCCTGCAGGTGGTTTTGATCCAACATGATGATAAGGTTGAGTGGTACTAGTCAAGCAGTTTGAAGTTGGTTAATTAAAATCGTCAGTAATTTAAATTAATCGACGGACATTCGATATCTTAAACACGGAGGGATGGATGTGCTCATAATAGGTGGAGCCCATATTTAAATATGGGATTGGTGAGATAATTCAATGAGGATCCTTTAATGGAATGGATCTTCATTAATGGATCAGGTTTGGATCCATTAGCAAGCCAAGATCCAACTTCTCCTCATGGTCCCTATCGTAGCCCTATATGTATACCCCATATGGCATGAAACCAATTGATCCAATGGAACACTAGAAACCCCTAAGTTCCTTCTCTCCTCCTCTCTCTCTCCCTCTTTCCCTCTCGGTGAGCGGCGCCATTTTCTCCTCAGATTAATTTCTTCTCCAAGGGAGAAGGAAAATTAATCACGCAACATTTGCTTTGCTCAATTAAAGTTGCTCGCGCAGCTTTCAGCAATCTCCTTAGCAATACTAATTGCTTGGCGTGGAGAACAAGTTGAATACGCAACTTGTTGCGACGTGGAGAACAAGTTGCACCCGCAACTTGTTCTTGAGCAGATTAAAGATGGCAGTGAAGGAGGCGAGCAAGAAGGTTGCTTATGCAACCTTCTTCAGTGAAGAATGTGAGCAGGCTTCTGCCTCCCTGTGGAGAAACGCCCGTGGGCGCAGGCTTCTTCGCCGGTGAGCAAGCTTTTGCCTCCCTGTGGAGAAACGCCCGTCAGCAGGAACCTTCTGCCTCTGGGCATTGGAGCAGCGCACGTGAGAGGAGAATTAATCCACCAACAAGAAGGTTGAGAAGCCTTCGGTGGCTTTCGAGTGGAGAACAATGCCAGAGGAGAATTAATCTACTGTTAGTGGATTAATTCCAGCGTGAGCAAGAAGGCTGAGAAGCCTTCGGTGGCTTTCGAATGGAGAACAGGAAAGGGGTTTGTGTTCGGATTACCCTCTTCCTTGGAGCAGCCGACGACATCTCTTTGGTTAGGGATTGGTTAGTGCAAAGAGAAGGGATCGACTTGGTGACCACGGTTCTTGGTAGATCGTCGCTCACACGACGTCCAAGAGGGGAGGGTCATACGGTAGTAGATCGTAAGGTAACGGAAGGTATGTATTCTTCCTTGGCTCCTTATTTCGTCTCGTCATTTTATGTGTACTTAATTAATTATTGTGGTTGTGATTATTTGTTAATCATGTTGATAATTAATTAATTGGACCCCAATAATAAACACAAAAATCGGTGATCCACTCATCGTCTTTTCCGCGGTCGTTTGTTTAGGAGAATTATAAGGCTCGATCTTTGTGATTGGTCAAGTTGTAATTCGTACTGAACGATACGATGACGAGATGGCCGTTGGGAGATGGGTCTCCATTCGGATTAATTTTTTAATCCGTAGACATGGAGAGGTCTCTCAAGGACAACCAAGTATTCGCTTAGAAACTCCACCAAGCCATACCCATCATTGAGTTGTTTCAATTATTGGTTCAATTGTTGGTTCAATTATTGGTTCAATTGTTTGTTCAATTGTTGGTTTAATTTCTTCTTGGTTTTGATTTGAAGTAGTTGGATTTAATGAGTTCGTTAAGTTATTTGGGTTAGGTAAAATAGTTGGTTTTGTTATAATTTCTTCATCAAATATAACATTCGTGGTTTCTTCAATTTTAAGGGTATGTTTGTTATAGACCCTATATGCTCGACTCGTGGTTGACTACCCTACAAAAATTCCTAGGGTTGATTTTGATTGAAATTTTCCTAGGTAGTCTTTTGTATTTAGGATATGTACCTTACACCCAAAAACCTTTAGATAATATAAGTTAGGTATTTTATGGTAATGGATTTCATAATCTATTTTATTGTGTCTTTTATATATTAGGACCCTATTTTGAATATAGCAAGCGGTGTTAATCGCCTCTGCCCAAAATTGATTACATAATCTATATTCGTTGAGCATGGTCCTAGCGGCTTCTTGAAGGGTTCTATTTTTCCTTTCAATTATCCCATTTGATTGGGGGGTTCTTGGTTAAGAAAATTCATGGACATATCCATTTATTTTACAGAAGTCATTAAACTTTTGGTTTTCAAACTCTTCCCCATGATCACTTCTAATTCTTTTAATTTGTGTATCTTTTTTATTTTCGAGTATTTTACATAAGTTGTTGAATGATTCAAATGTTTCATCTTTAGTTTTCATAAACCTAACTCAGGTAAATCTAGAATAATCATCAATAATTACTAAGTAATATCGATTTCCGCTTAGTGACTTGGCTCCATGAGAATCAAATAGGTCTAGGTGTAGGAGCTCAAGCGTAGCTTGGGTTAAGTCTGATTGAATAGATTTATGAGTTGATTTTGTTTGTTTACCTAGTTGGCATGGCTTATAGATTGAATTTTCAAAGTTTCTAATTTTAGGGATTGCCTTAACTAGTCTGTTTTGGCTTAATTTGGAAATTAATTTCGTGTGAGTGTGACCTAGTCTTCTATGCCATAAATTAGTTTCTTCTAGTTGGCTTAGAAGACATTTAGGTGTTAATGGTAGGTTAATAATATAAATATTATTTTTCCTAATTCCCTTAAGGGTTATTTCTAGGTCATGAAGTTCCTAATAAGGCAGACAGAGTTGGTGAAGGTAACTACATAACCAGTATCACATAGTTGACTGATTCTAAGTAAATTAAACTTAAAACTATCTACTAATAGCACCTTTTTTATAATAAAATTAGAATTTAGTTCAATGTTACCTGACCCAATTACCTTAAGTGTGACATTGTTTCCAAATGCCACTCAGCCTTGGTTTTTGTACCTGATTTTGGTAAACTTCAATTTATCCCCAGTCATATGTCTGGAGCATCCACTAACTAACATCTACTGGTCTAAACCATTATGTTTCTACACATAAAGTACCCTGATTTGGATCCATTTATGTAGAGGTATATGGATAGATTGATTGAGTTTCACTACCTAGTCTGTCTCACCCAATCTGAGTTATCAGTCATTAAACTCCTACGCGTTTTTTTTTGTGAGACCGATTTTTAACTTGATTTGAAACAATTGTTTAAATTAATTTTGAAACATTTGCTTGAAATTTGTAAGAGTAGGTTAAGTTTTGAATAATTATTTTGGATTTAGAAAATTAATTAAGTTGAATTTAATTTGAGTTTTTTAAAAAAATAATTAAGTTAAATTGAAATTTTTAATTTGAGTTTAAAAAAATAATTAAGTTAAATTTGAAAAATTTTAAAGTTAAATTTTGAAAATTAAGAAAAAAATATTAAGTTGGAATTTGAAAAATTATTAAGTTAAATTTTGAAAATTATTAAGTTAAATTTTGAAAATTATTAAGTTAATTTTGAAATTTATTAAGTTAAATTTTGAAAATTAAGAAAAAATAATAAGTTGGATTTTGAAAAATTATTAAGTTAAATTTTGAAAATTATTAAGTTAAATTTTGAAAATTAAGTTTCATAACTTTAAAGGTGAAATTGATTTGATTTGTAAGGTTAGTTGAGTTGGACTAAACATTTAGGTCCTAAGCATCTCACCCATTTCTATTTGACAAAACAGGAAATCCTTATCTGTTCTGTGAAATACATTAATTTTATCTTTGATTTTATATTGACACTATGATTTGATTGAACCTTGTGTTCGATTCAAGTTTAACAATTAGTAAATTGAAAATAAATTTCGATAATTTGCTTCAAGGTCGTGGCAAGGCACAGGGGTCTTCTTTGGTCGTTGCCTTATTGGATCAACAACCCCTTCCTAGACAAAGCCTTTTAATGAAATTTTATTCTCAAATTACCTTTTGAGAAACTCTGGTCTAACTAGTTGAGGATTTGGCGAAGTAGCTTCGGTTAGTTCCACTAGACTAAAAAGACCAAATAGGGAACGCCTTACCCTACCTGACTTTTTAGACAAGCATCTCTAATGTACTATCATCTTGCCCCACCCTAAAATTAGGTTGTGCAAGTTTCAATCAAGTCAGATCCTTATCTAACCGTTTCTAATCCTAAGCATGACATTTTTGTAGAAAGAAAATAGACATGCATCAAACAACAATTTAGAAAAACACAAAAAAAAAAATTATCTAAGTATGAAGATGGTTTTCCTATTAGCTCCCCCTGGACTAAAGCCTCGATATGGGCTATGTACAATGTGAATCATGTCCTTGGGGATCCAATATTAATTTGGTCTAACTTGATTAACTACGGGGATCAAAAGATATCTGATCTTGTGTTGTGTTACATTAACTACGGGGATACTGTGTGTGATAGAAAACGTCAAATGATTGATTATGAGGAAAGGAGGTGGAAGTTTTCTTAATGATTGTGTTACATTAACAATGGATTTTGTACGTGTATATATACACAAAAGATATCTGATCTTGGGTTGTGTTACATTAACTATGAGGATGTTGTGTGTGATAGAAAATATCAAATGTCATGCTCCCAAAAGTTCGTGCTCGCTCGGAAATTGGGTAACACCTCTCTTGTACGGCGGATAATCTGAAACTTATATAATACACATCTCCACACATAAAATTAGCATAGCCACACTCGACTGACATTTACTCAATCACAATCACGCAGTTAAATAATTTGCATAATAAATGTTAAACATAATAAGTAAATCTCTGTAAACCAAATGCACAAGGGGAGTAGATGGGCTTCCTCTTTGTCCTTGTGCAGTTCTGCCCAAGGGGAGGCCTGCAACATATTACAGCTGGTGGACGTTCACCTTGATTTCTGACCATTCGTCCGAACGCCGTCCACATAGCCCCGGCGCACGACTCATTGATCTCCTTTAACTTTCCTGACCTTATCACCGACCGAAAACTTTATCTTGAGATAAAAGGTTGAGACCACCGCCTAGAACTTATTGAGAGTCGGTCGTCCCAAGATCACATTGTAGGCTGAAGAGGTGTCCACTATTAGGAAAGTGGACCACCTAGTTCTCTTCAGGGGCTCTTCACCTAGGGACACGGCCAGACGTATCTGCCCGATCGGCTGTACCTGGTTCCTAGTATACCCGAATAGGGGTGTGGCCACTAACTCCATCTAGGATGGCTCGACCTGCAATTGGTCGAAAGCTTTCTTGTATAATATGTTGATCGAGCTGCCCGTGTCCACAATGGTGCGGTGGATCTGATAGTTGGCGATCACGACCGTGATAACCAGGGCATCGTCGGGGGACCTCTAATCCTTGCAGGTCCTGCGGCCCAAAACTGATCTAATGGTCTTACGCCTGAGCAACGCTCGTCCCCACCTGGTGAATTTCTAGTCGGCGTACCTGGGCCTTTCGGGCTAGGTTCGAGTCTCCTCCGGTCAGCCCACCCGAGATAACGTAGACCTCTCCTTGGATGATATTCTACTGGTTGGCTTGTTCTTCATCCATCTCTTCGGGCTCAGTCTGCTCCTCCAGGGGGAATAGGTTGCAAGTGGCAGGTGTGTTCCACTTAGGCTCTCCTGCCGCCAGTACGGCCGAGGGACTTCCCCGACCTAAGCCACATCCCGAGGAGACATGGCACCCCTGTCCCCGAGCGATAGGGGCCCGACCTCTTCCTGCCTAGCGGCATTCCTTGGTATTGTGTGTATTACTCTGGTGGAATAATAAGACTTCCACTGGGTGGACAGACATCCCTGAGCTACTTGCTACACGTGTCTCCGCGCCATCCCCACTCGATCGACTGCGCCTCTAGGACTGCGGATGGGTCCGCCCGGCAACCGGCTATTCTGTGGGGAATTGGGGGCTAGGGTTCCTCCGACCTCCTTTCTCTTAGCATCTTGGGCTTCCTCCACGTTGATATATTTGACAGCTTTTCCCAATAGATTGTCAAAGTCCTTTGGGGTCTTCATGATCAATGAATGGAAGAAATCTCCCTCTTGTAATCCTTGAGAAAACGCACTGATGAGAACCTCAAGGGTGGCCACGATACGTCCATAGCCACCCTGTTGAACCTCTTGATGTAGGCTCGGAGAGATTCCTTCGGCCCCTGTTTTAATGCGAATAGGTTGGAATTGGTCTTATGATGTCTTCGACTGCTCGTGAAGTGCTGCATGAACAGCTTCTTGAGATCCTCAAAACTCTACACGGACCCACTCGTGAGTCGATCGAACCATCGCTGAGTGGTCCCGACAAGGATGTCAAGAAAGCACAACATTTGACGCCCTTGGGATATTGATGAAGTAAGGTGGAGCTTTCAAACTTCATGAGGAGATCCTCGGGATCACTGGCCCTCGAGTATTCTGGGATGGTAAAGAACCGGAGATTCTTGGGGACCAAATCCTCGAGGATCTGTAAGGAGAACAGGCAGCGCGCTGGGGGAGCCGGCGTGGGGTCAGCAATGCCCTTTCCCTTATCCAAACGTTGTCAGCGTGGCTGACTGGATACGGACGCCTCTACGAGATTATAGTGAGCCTCGTCCCCTCTGGCCTGGTAGAATGCAGGGGGAAAGGGATTGAAACGCCTTCAGGTCGAGCGGCGTTGCCCCCGACCCGCCAAGTTGCCTAAGGTCGTGGGCTCGAGAAATCAAGTTGTCTAGCTACTCGCATGTAAAGGCAATTGGGGGTTTTTCTGGGCTCGGGCAGCCATTAGGAACTCATATTCCTTAGGTGTAATCGTGATCGTCACTCGGTTGGGATCTTCCATCTTGTGCTCTTGATCCGGCGAAATGTCCTCCTTCTAACACCAAATATGATCCTGTCACTGAGCGAGGTGGCACCGAGAACTGCTCCTGCTGGCGCCCTTCCTGTGAGAAAGATGACCGTCAGCAACCCACCGGGAGAATTCCCCGACAATGCCCTCCGACGATCAAGTTAGTGTCAGGTGGAGAAAATGAAAACTGGAGAAAGAATTGTAGCCGAAGGTATTCGAAAAACTTGAGCTCTGATACCAAAAATAAATTATCACGCCCCGAGACCCAGGAGCCGCTGATCCAATATAAAATCGGACAGCACTTCCCCTGTCCGGCGGACAATTTACACAAACACACAGATAAATATATCACAACCACGCAGTTAAATGGCCTCAGGCCTCAAATCCATGCAGAAACAGCAGTTATATGACTATAACTATCGTAAAACCAAAATACGATCTCACCTGAGCTGCCAGGGGGCAGGAACAAAGCCAAAACCCCACGAAGTCCAACATAGGACTCAAAAGTACAATACCATCAAATAAAACATAAATACATGTTCAAAACATGGCAACGGAAGCAAAGTATATACTACAGGGTCCATAACCGAAAAACAACATAAACTAAAACAAAGCAAAGCTCCTCTCGAGCTGGGGACTGGCGGCTAGGGCTCTCCTGGCAGGTGTCACCCTGAAATAAAATATATGGCAACGGGATGAGTCCATAACTCAGCGAATACCCATCAGATATGCATAGAAAGTTATACTAACAATAAGAGTTCAACTAACATATCAACAGTAGGGAAAGACTAGTACTGAACATACCGAAGTAGATACATACCTGCATCCATCTAACATGTATAGAGGGTAAGAAATACCAGTGGAATACCAATAGACATATAATCTCAAATAAACAGTCTCCAGAATATGCATGTCAAACAAGTGCAAGAATCAAGTGCAGCAAACAATGCACGATGCAAAATATGCACATGGTGCAATGACATGTGTCACCCCTGACACCAGTCAGATCAACGTACACCTGTCATAGGGATGTCTGAACGGGTAGGGCTATGACAACTGTACGCACCCTGCTATCACTGCTCCTAGGTGACCGGGTGGACATGATGCTAGTGGAGACTCCGCTCCGTCCTCAAGCAATGGGGGAGTCAAGCTCTCATCTCCTCGTGGCTCAGTACGAGAAGGGATCCCTGGCTGCTACCACGCCCGCGCTCACCCTCCAAATAGTGGCCGAACGGAGCAATACAGGGCAAATGCGCACATCCTACGGTATCCACTAACCCATGAGTGGCTGTGTGCGCATATCATGTACCGGAAGATGATAGGCTCAACCACAAGGGAGTCGTTGATCGCCGGCATGCAACAATGCAAGGATGGTGTATGATAGATACACATACCTCCCTCACCAAGTCCTCAGTATCCTAGGTCTCAATCTGAATCCTATCACAGGAAATACAGGTAACCTACAAGGTATACTGGCCGGAAACTACAGATCCATCAAGGTCAAATGTAGGGGATACATCACGATCTCTAAGCATACATATAGAGATGACAATACCTGAGACTGTAAGGAACTAACAGCATAATAACTCAGGGATAAACAACAAATATCCAGAACAGCATAATAAACCAGGATAGCGTATAATCTTACTACTATCTATAACAGTCTATGCATAACAACATGACAATATCAAAAGAGATAAGTCAAAGGGTACCCGCCTCCAAAGCAAGAGAAGTCCGTATCAAACGAGATAGAACCACCCGCCTGAATAATCCGCAACAATAATCCCAATCAAGTCCCTGTTTCAAGGACATATTTAATTAGCTAGTTATAGAAAAATAATTAGCTAATTACTCCCTAACCCAACCTAGGGTTAACCTAATAGTTCCCTTTCCATTTTAATTACCTCTAATTAAATGGAAAGATCCCCAATTACATTTAAGTTACTAATTAACTCCATAACACCATAAATCCAATCCCACACATGGCGTCCATGGTAAAGACATAAGATTAGTAGTCCAGGATTAGCACATTATCATACTAGGATTCATCCAAATCTATACTGCAATAACCCAATCCTTACTTGGTTTTGTGTTGCTGACAACCTCTTTGCTCCAATCCGGCAGAACAACCCAAAGGAAGAAGATCCGTGAGTCTGATCAGTAAACCATAGGGCAACCCATCCAAATCTCAATTTAGCTCACAGAGTATCATGGGTGCAGAAAACTAAATCTGAACAAGAAGAGCTCACCTTAAGAAACTCACGGTCGGGATCTTCTACAACCCCACAACTGAATCACACAGTAAGTTAAAGCAGAGAACAAACCGTGAAACCCAAATCCAATATTGAATTGGTCCTGCCACCCCACACAAGAATCAATGTAGGGCTCGACTCCGCAGCTCTACTCCTTCAGCTTCGCAGCAGGAACAACGCAATTAAGCATGTTCGGATCAAAACCTATCTACTCTGGTTAAACTAGAGACTTCTTACCTCCGATAGCTTCGTCGAAGCTCCACTGCCCACGTCCAATTGCTTAGGAAATGGAACACATGGGAATCTTCTTCCCAATCCCGTTGCCTCCAATCGATAGAGAGGCTGAGACCTAGGCTAGGCACGACGACGAGGGGTACCTTCTCCGTTCCGATCCAAGCCAAAAGAGGGGACGAGTTAGGTTGCCGACTTCCACCATGATAGGGCCACCCCCGCCTGAGGAGGATCAACCGACGGCCGTCGCTGAACAGGAGAAGGAGATTGTGGAAGCTGCGCCGGAGTTCCTCGCCGGTGCCGATCGAGGAGGGAGACGAAGGAATCAAGTGTGGTGGCGGCTGTTGGCTTCAATCGGGCAGCGAGGTGTGCGGCGAAACCTTAAGCCCTAATAGCCCCTTATAACTTGTCCCTTTTGCATTTAAGTCCACCCAATTTCCGTCTAATTGCAAGACCACCCCAAGGTTTAATGTTTGGTACTCATTAACCCTTGTAATTATTTGTTTTAATTCATATTGGTCCCTAAGTTTGTGTCCATGGACTCGGAAGCCCCGGAACTTATCCGGTATTTCTCCGAAAATTACCGGAACCTAGTCAAAAGTGTCGGATTTAACACATCCTGCACACTCACATACACATATCAAATACACAAGGGTAAACCTAACTTAAACCCTTTGCCCAAACATCAAAACATATGATCACCCTGGACCATAGATTGCCTCAACAACGGATGCTTCTGGAAGGGATTGCTCTAGGATGTATAGTTTTCATTCTTATTTGAGGACGATCCTCAAGTTTCTATACTAGACCTGGAAATTAGCTCCGTTGAGCTTGTCCTTCTCAAGGACGAATCGTAGAGAGAGAGTATTTGACGTGTTTGACGGCATGGTGATCTACAATAGTAAAACATGCAGAAATAAGTATCATATCTAGACTATTTAATTAGGCCTTTAATTAAATAATACTCCCACTGAATCGTAAAGCTTTGGTAGGGGCTAGTTATGGATATAGGCAAACTCAATTTGCCCACACTACTAGATCCAAACCAAATAGCGATTACATTCATGTGGGACAAGATCCATATTTTATCTCATCTTGAGTTAGCTTTGCTAATCGCCAAAGAATTGGTATAATTAGGTAGGCAATATTTTACTAATTACATCTTATGTAACTTTTGAAACAAAGGGTCAAAATCCACATTACACATCATCTTCAGTTAGCTTTGGGTAATCGGCCAAGACTTAGTATAATTGTTTTCTTACTCAATTTTCCCAACTTTTAGGATATGCTTCTAAGTTTCTCAATCCAATTGAGGTGACTTAGTTAAGCCTCACCCAAAGTTCGATAGTGGGACATCACAATTGTCCTCTCGCACTCTACCAAGATAAAATGTGTCACTTTGCTTTGGCAAATCCAACAACAAATAATCGAGGTAGTTTATGAGTACCAAACATTGATAGGTATATCGAGTTGACTTAATTAAGATAAACATTTATCTAATCATGCATCACATACACACATTGCACAAATCAACATATAAGCGGTGAAACGTGATATGGTTATGGCCCGTTGATAATTACTATTTTGTTAATCATTTCAGGATCTCAAATTCATGTTTTGATTCCTTTTCATATGCTTAATCTTGCATTTACACTAGGATTCATGAGTTATTGCTATTTAAGTTTTGGATGCAATTCTTTCTATAATTGAGGTATTTTGGCACTAAAATTTGAATCTAATTTTGCAGGCTTTGAATGATCATGGACCTAGATCAGTTTGGATCAAATTTGAGTTAGACTTGGATTTAGATCAAGACAATCAAGAGATAGAATAATATGAGCCGTCCGATCAAGAAACGGGGTGATCTGAGTCATCTATTAACTTCTGATCAATCCGAGCCCAAGATAGAGTTAATCAAGTCCACAGATCAAGATCTGGAGTTTTGAGCCAAATTAGAAGCCATCTGATCATTGAATCAAGCTCAAGAGGGGTCTAAGCCATTAATTCAAAAGGAAGAGTAATCTGAGCCATCCGTTGCAGATTTGATCGATCCAAGCTGAGGAGAAGCAAATCCTGACCATTGATGGAGATCTGGGAGGTTTGGTGTAGATCTGAGATGATCCAACCGTCGGATGAGGCGAGGACGATCACAGCCGTTCAATTTCAAATGGGAATTAAGAAAAGGCGGAAACTTCTCCACAGCTGGGTTGTCGCGAATTCTGTTTCTGTTCCAGATCATCCTGTTCTTCGTTGTTCTTCATCTTTCTTCTTCGATCACACGCGGCCATATCAGATCAAACTCATCTCAAGATCTCGAGTCATAGAGGAAGATTTCGGGTGAAGTTTGAAGGCAATCTCGTCGCTGGAAGGGCCCGGGTGAGGGTTTCAGCCGAAGCTCTGCTTCTTCTGATCTATTACTGTTCGATCGTCGATCTTCATCAATTGGAGCTGCCGGATCATTCAGAGATGTTCTCTGTAGGGGTCTGAGGGTTCCTGAGTCACAACCGCAATCCGGCTGATCGAGAAGGAGGAGATCGGAAGAGTATTTCAGCAACAGCATAGATCTGCTGATAACTGATCTGGGGAGTAATTTCTCTAGTGATTTGTCGAGCTAGGGGTTCATAGCCGGTTCTTGTGTGACGGCAAGAAAGATTTTGGATTGAGGGAGGGTCTGGTGTTAATTTTCTGTAATCTTTCATTTTTGAACTCTTAGTTGTCGCAAGTTTCCATCAGTTTTCAGCAACTGATCGGTCTATTCGACCTGTAACGCCCACTTTTTTTTTCCTTTTTTTGACCATCATAAAGCGGCGTTACGCTAACCTACTTAGGGCATGTAGACATCATAATGCAGCAGAAAAACTTCAAACCTACACCTACATGCACTTACTACCATTCCTAGCATCATAACATGGAAGCTTGGCATATTAACCTTATACTTTGCATCATAACAGACTTAGCATCATATCATATTTTAGCATCATGTCATACTTAGCATCATGTCATACTTTAGCATCATGTCATAGAGTCATATTCAAGTACTTAGTAGTAAAGGTAAAGTTCTATCATCAGACAAGCAAACATATGGTCTCTTGGCCAAGTCACTATCACACACATTCTGCAATGCCCTCCTGCTGCTTCCTTACTGTTCCTTTGCGTGATCTACGGTATAAGAAAATAAAACTATAAGCACACAGGCTTAGTAAGACTCTTTCCTACTCACTAAAACCATCCGTCACTTAATCATAAACATATGAAACATTAGCACACTTAGCGCTTTACTTAGAACATCATCCTTAACATCACTTAGCATTCATTTGACATGTCATGGACATAGCTTCACCCCATTCATAGTATGGCATAAACATAACCATAGACATTCGGGTATGGCATAATACTTGACATAACATAAACATCGTAAACATTCATAGCATGACATAATACTTGACATAGACATAAATAAAATCATGGCATAAATCTAATTACAATCATGGCATCCCATACTAGCATGAGCATGGACAAAATAATGGCATTCTAACGTAACATAAACATAATTACACCATGGCATCCTAAACTAACATAAACATCAATAAACTCATGGCATCCTAACCTAGCATACACATAATTAAAGCATGGCATTCTAAACTAGCATAAAATCCTGGCATCCTAGACTAACATGAATATAGATAAAATCATGGCATCCTAAACTATCATAAACATAATTAAAGCATGGCATTCTACACTAGCATCAAATCATGGCATAAACATAAATAACATCATGGCATAAACACAAAGAATATCATGGCATAAGCTTAAATAATATCATGGCATAAACATAAACAAAATCATGGCATAAACAGACTGAAATCATGGCATAAACATAAATAAAATCATGGCATAAACATAAATAAAATCATGACATAAACATAAATAAAATCATGGCATAAACATACCTTCATAACATACTTTTCGTAAACATACTTTTCATAACATAATGCATAACATGAATGGATGCATGTGGCAATCATGCATATATATATATATAAGGATGCTTAATCTTGAAAACATGCTTTTAACATAATTATACTTTCATTGGGCCCTGGCTTGTACCACATTCATTCATCATATGCGCGCATCCCTAAGTAAATACGAGGTAGCTAATCTCGACCTACTAGGGTAAGGACAGCTTCATCGGTAGTCCCGAACCGTAAGGACAGCATCATCGGTAGTCCCGAACCGTGGACAGCATCATCGGTAGTCCAGAACCGTGGACCTTACTTAGGTTCGGTACAAGCCCATAAAATAAAATAAATGCTTTCATATGCTTCTTCATTCATCATCATTCATAGCATATTCATTCGTTCATCATTCTTTCATCATCATTATGCCTTAAAGGCAATATCATGCATATCATATTCATTCATTCATCATACTTAACCTTCATTCATCATTTCCATTCTTAGACATGGCATAGGTACACATCATTCATATAGCATGGCATACATACATAAGCATGGCATACATTCATATCATTCGTAAGACATGGCATACATACATATCATTCGTACATCATGGCATACATACATATCCTTCCTAAGTGATGGCACATGTCTAAACATACTATGACCTAACATATATTTCATGACATATAAGCTAAAGGTTTAGTTAACATGGTATTCTTCCACCTTACTTAGGCATACCTCCTAATCACCTATACCCAAGCATCTTGGTAGGTCTAACCCAACCCTAGTCCTAGGTTAGATCCTTGGCCGAAACTTCCAGGCCATGGGGGCATGGAGAAATTCCATTAAAACCCCAAATCAATTGCTTAAACCCTACCCATACCTTACCATAGGGCCATTGGGCCCTTACTTGAAATAAGTCCTAACTTTCCACCCTAATAGGGTACTTGGCCGAAACCTATAGGGTCTCTAGGCCATGTGAGACATTCACATAAACACCCTTCGTCTCCCTTATATCATGATAAAACATACAACATATACTTAGGGTTTAAAACCAACCCTACCTATGGGCCCTTCCTGTTGGCCGAAACCCTAGGGTACTCTAGGGTACCCCAAAAATTCCCAAAAATTATATTTACTTACTACACATAATAAGGGGACATTAATCAATATTATCAAGATTTTTGGCATAATTATAGACCCCAAAATCATGGTGGCCGAAACCCATAAACCTAGGGTTCCTGGTTTCCTTTCCTTGTTGTTGGCCGAAACCCATAGGGTCTCTAGGGTACTCCAAAAATTCTCAAAAATTATATTTACTTACTAAACATCATAAGGGAACATTAAACAACATTATCAAGATTTTTGGAATAATTATAGACCCCAAAATCAAGGTGGCCGAAACCCACAAACCTAGGGTTCTTGGTTTTACTTCTTTCATGTTGGCCGAAACCTTAAGGTGTCTTAGGGTACTCCAAAAATTCCCAAAAATTATAATTACCCTCTAAACATCATCAGGGGACATTAAATAGCATTATACAGATTTTTAGCATATTTATAGACCTAAAAATCATAGTGGCCGAAACCCTTAAACATGAGGGTCTTGGTTTTCTTTCCTTTCAACATCAAATTCGAAAACTAGCCCATATATCATGCTAAAAATCATGGAAATCATAGATAACTATTATACCACAGGTGAGGGAGTCTTACCTTGGGGTTTCTAAATTTTTAGACCTTGGATGGAGAGAAGGAAGAAGACTTGATGTCTCTTGACCACACCTAGTCATTGGATCCTTGTAAGAACTTTAGATCTTGGGTGATGGAGCCTTGTGGAAGCTTTTCCAAGGGAGAACTCTTCCTTAGAGTTTCGGCTAGAATGAGGAGGGAGGAGAGGAGCAAATGCACTTGATGGTGAAGAGAAGTAACCCCCCTAACCCCCTTTTTATAGCTCCTTTAAAGAGGCAAATGAAGAGTCTCTCCATGACCCTTCATCTCCTTCTACTTCTTAACCAACCTCTACTTCATTTACTCATACAAATTCCTTGCTAGGTGGGTTGGTTAAAGCCTTCATGGTTGTATGAGAGGTCCAAGGTTCAATCCTTGGCCCATGCACCTTTATTTTCATTTTATTTTTATTTTATTTAAACCTTTTCCTCTAATTTTCGAAAATTCCCTTTTTATTTCGAAAATTCCCCAACAATCACCCATAAATATGATAATATTCCTAAATAAAATTCTTTTATATTTATATTAATTTTACCTAATTAATACCCATTTTTGGGACCTATTTAAAGCTCATTAGTACCTAATTTCTTCATTAAAATAGGAAAAATTAGGCTAAGACTTACCCATATTCATGCTAATATGCCTAATTAAATCCTATTTATATTTATACTAATTATTACCTATTTATACTAATTATTACCTAAAATCCACCTATAATCATGGTACTAAAAACCCCACGTAATGCCCATTAGTACTTAGTTTTCTCAACTTAAATGAGAAAACATGGATTTTCTAGGCCAAAGTTCGTATCAATACTTCTAGCTCCTTCGAAAATTATCTAAACATGCTCAATATTTTCATAAAATATCAAGAGAATTTTCCGGGTCGTTACACGACCGATCCAAACAGCATCTGATTGGTCGTTGTGACCGATCAGACTTGTATCTGATCGATCTGTCGACCGATCAGGTAGTTTTCTAGCACATTTTAGCCCTATTTCTTGCATTCAATTTGTAGTGCGTGAATTCAATTTCATTTCTGCAACTTAGCTACAGATTTATTGTTTGCCTGACTTTGATGCTAGTTTGTCCTTCAATTTCATAATTTCGTATTGAATTGCTCAATGTCCAAGTAGGATAAGTTTAGTTTTCACAATTTACTAGTTTAACTCCTGCTTTAGCTAAGTCTACTTTATTACAAATTGTTATTTCATTCTTATTCACAAACAACCCCCAACCTTATTTGAAAACCCAAAAACATTAAACGACAACTTCAAGCTTGAACTAAACATCCTTAACTAGTCCTTGGAAAATACGACTTGAGGCCCCTGTACTACATTTAATTTTGTGAGCTAGGGTTTTCAATTTATAAATATTTAAATTTGAGACTCATTCATGACACTTGTTGTGGGCAACCATCAAATTTTTGGCGCCGTTGCCGGGGAACAGTAGTTGAGTTTGTTTAATTTTAGCTTGTGTGCTTATTTTCATATTTTGTGATCTATTTCATTTGCTTTATTTTTCTATATACATTTGTTGTCATTTCTTGTTTGGTTTATGACCAGGACTGCAAGTGGTAATCTTGAGAAGTTTGATCCTGAAATTGAGAGGACTTTCAGAGCAAGGAGAAATCAAGGCAGAAATTCGGAAGCTATTGATAATTTTTCTACTCATTCAAGCAGTCCTATGGCAAAACATCAGAAAACTATGAAGGAGCTTGCAGCACCTGATGATGCTTTTCAGTACTCATGTATTGCTTACCTAGAGTTAGCTGGTGACTTTGAGCTGAGATCAGGCCTTATCCATTTGTTGCCCAAGTTTCAAGGACAATCTGGAGAAGATCTAAACAGACATTTGCATGAGTTCCATGTGATATGCTCTACCATGAAACCTCAGGGGATTTTTGAAGAGGATATCAAGTTGAGGGCATTTCCATTTTCTTTGACTGGAGCAGCTAAGGATTGATTTTATTATTTGCCTACTGGACATGTTTTAATTTGGATAGCCATGAAGAAGGCCTTTTTAGAGAAGTACTATTCAGCCTCCAGAACAGCTATCATCAGGAAAAGCATCTGTGGTATTCAGCAAGTAGTGGGAGAGACCTTGTATGATTATTGGGAGAGATTCAACAGGCTATGATCAAGTTGTCCACAACATCAAATCAGTGAGCAACTCCTTATTCAGTATTTCTATGAAGGTCTACTCCAAATGGATAGGATTATGATTGATGTTGCATCTGGAGGATCTTTAGTGAACAAGACACCAGATCAGGCTAGAGAGTTGATTTCAAACATGGCAGAAAATTCACAGCAATTTGGAAATAGAGCTCTTTCCACTAGAGGAGTTAATGAAGTCCAAATGGTTTCTAATGAACAAAAGGAAATCAAGAGTTCTTTGATGGAGCTTGCTTCTTTGGTGAAGCAAATGGCATTGAACAATGTGAGCCAAAATCAAAATTTTTCAGTAACTTCACCTACAAATCAAGTGATGAGGTTGTGTAGCATTTGTTCAAGTCAAGAATATAACTCGAATTTGTGCCCAAACCTACAACAAGAAGAATCATTAGCCGCTTTGACTAGAGGAGGCCAATTCTAACAAAGAAACAACCCTTATTCATCTACCTACAATCCGGGTTGGAGGAATCATCCAAATTTAAAGTATGGAAACACTTTTTACCAACAAAACCCTTCACAACAGCCCCTACAACAATCTCAGCCAAATTTCCAGAATTTCCAGCAGACTTATCAACAATTTCAACAACCAAATCAACAATTTCAGCAAAACCAACCTTTGAATCAGCCACAACAACAATTCCAGCCAAATTTCTAGAATTTTCAACAAGGATTTCATCCTAATCAGCAAGGTTTTCAACCCTCACAACAAGGATTTCAACCCTACAATCAGAATTTTCAGTTTCAAAGTCAACAATTTCACCCCCAACAATTTCAGCCCCAAAATCAGAATTTTCAGAGCAATAATTTCCAGCAATTTCAACCAAGTTCTCAGCCCAATTTTCAGCAATTTCAACAGCCCATTCAACCATTTAATCAACCCCAACCTCATAATTTTCAAAGTTCACAGCAAGGTCATAATTTTCAGCAACCTACTCCTTCATTTCAAGGGCAACAAAAATCCCATACTAATCAAGGAGGTTATGGAGGTTCTAGTGGGGTGAATGCTCAACAACAAAGGCTAGAGGAGATGATGCAACAAATCCTACAACAACAACAAATTTTACAACAACAATAAGGTCAACAAAAGAATGATTCCACCCTTCAAAACATTGCGAGACACATTGGTCAGCTAGCTAGTGGAATGAATCAAATGCAAGCCCAAGGATCAAATCAATTACCTTCTCAAGCTACTCCTAATCCAAAGGGAAATGTTAGTGTCATAACTTTGAGGAGTGGGAAGGTTGCTTCAAGTTCAAATGTTCCAAAGGCTGATTTTTCTGAAAAATTCACAGCACCTAGTTTTCCAGCTCAAAACAGCCCTAAAATATCTTCTAAATCAGTTGGTTATTTTCTTAGTTCAAGCCTAACTCATTCTTCAACAGATCCTATGATTTTGGTGGAAAATGAAGGCGAAATCAGTGGAAAAAGTGAGCCTACAGCAGCTACATCTAGTGGAATTCCAGCTTAAGTCTCAACTCCAAAAGTTTCGGCTCAGGTGGAGGAATCAAGGGTTCCTTTACCTTTTCCACAGCGCAAGACTCAAGCCAAAAAGCATGTAGAGGAGGAGAAAGCAAAGGAGTATAATGAGCTTGTTAAACTTTTCAGTAAGGTGGAGATTAATGTGTCTTTGTTGACCATGATCAAGCAAATTCCCAAGTATGCTAAATTTCTCAAGAATTTGTGTGTTCACAAGAATCTGAAAGAGAATGAATTGGTCAGTTTAAAGAAGAATGTCTCAGCCCTTATCCATTCTATTCCTTAGAAATGTGAAGATCCCGGGGTATTTACTATGTCTTGTGAGATTGGGAGAACTCTTTTCCATGATGCTATGTTAGATTTGGGAGCCTCTATTAATGTGATGCCTAGATCAGTTTTTCAGATGCTTGGTATTGGACCTTTGCAGTCTACAGGAGTGGTTATTCAGTTAGCAGACTGGAGTCAGACTCACCCAGCTGGGATCATTGAAGATGTATTAGTGAAGGTGAAGGAGCTGATTTTTCCTGCAGATTTCTATATCTTGGACATGGAGGGGGATTTTCTAGCAAATAGATCTCCACTTATTCTTGGGAGACCATTCTTAAAGACTGCGAGGACAAAAATTGATGTATATGCATGCACACTTTCGATGGAGATAGGAGACACAATTGTACAGTTCAATATTTTTGATGCTATGAAGCACCCAGAGAAGATCATTCTATTATGAGCATGGATGTTCTAGATGAGTTGGTTGATCAAGATTTATTTGCTGAGGGGGTTTCACTTGGTATTTCCAGAGGGTATATTAGTTCAAAGGAGGCTGAGGAGGCATTTGCTATAGAGGAGGCTGATTTGGAGGTTGTATCAGATTTACTTTCAGTTGGAGATGATTATATAGATGTAGGGGATTGCACTGAGCCCCAGGGATCACCTATATTGATTGATATTTCAGGAGATTCAGAGGATAGGTGTGAGAGTGTAGGGGATTGCACTGAGCCCCAAGGATCACTCATACCTACTGAGCAGTCACAGATTGAGTTAAAGCCATTGCCAGATCATTTGAAATATGTTTATTTGGGAGAGGAGCAGAGCTTACCTGTCATCATTGTACAGAACTTGGATCCAGAGTAAGAGGACAAATTATTGCAAGTTCTGAGGTGGCACAAGAGAGCCATTGGGTGGACTTTAGCTGATATACCTGGTATTAGCCCAGCTATTTGCATGCACAGGATATTTTTAGAAGAAAATGTCAAGCCAGTCAGGCAGCCACAGAGAAGGCTAAACCCACTGATTTTAGATGTTGTAAAGAAAGAGGTGACTCGACTCTTACAGGTAAGCATTATATACCATATTTCTGACAGTAAGTGGGTTAACCCTATTCATGTGGTGCCTAAGAAATCAGGAGTGACAGTGGTGGAGAATGAGAGCAATGAGTTAGTACCCACCAGAGTGAAGAATTCATGGAGAGTTTGTATTGACTACAGGAAGCTGAACCAAGTCACGAGGAAAGACCTCTATCCCTTGCCTTTTATTGATCAGATGCTAGAGAGGTTGGCAGGGAAGTCTCACTACTTCTTCCTAGATGGATACTCAGGTTATTTCCAGATTTGTATAGACCCGGAGGATCAGGAGAAGACCACTTTCACTTGTCCTTTTGGTACATTTGCATATAGACGCATGTCATTCGGATTTTGCAATGCCCCAGGGACTTTCCAGCGGTGTATGGTGAGTATATTTAGTGAGTTATTAGAACACTGCATGGGAATTTTCATGGATGATTTTTCTGTATTTGGCACATCATTTGATACTTGTTTGGATAATTTATCTAGGGTTTTACATAGATGCATTGAAACTAATCTTATCTTAAATTTTGAAAAATGTCATTTTATGGTAGAGCATGGGATTGCCTTAGGTCATATAGTCTCTAGGAAAGGCATTGAAGTAGATCCTGCTAATGTTAGTGTTATATCTTCTTTATCTTACCCCGTATGCGTATGGGATGTTCGAGCTTTTCTTGGCCATGCAGGATTCTACAGGAGATTTATTAGAGACTTCAGTGAGATTGCTCACCCGTTGACTAGACTTTTGCAAAAAGATGTGGAATTTTGTTTTGATGAAAAATGCAAAGAAGCTTTTCAGAGATTAAGAGAGGCTCTTACTTCAGCTCTTATTATTAGACCCCCTGATTAGAATTTACCTTTTGAACTAATGTCTGATGCTTCTAATTTTGCTGTAGGAGCTGTACTTGCACAGAGGGTGGATGGAGCGCCTCATGTTATTTGCTATGCTTCCAAGACCTTAGATGCTGCCCAGGCCAACTACCACCACAGAAAAAGTGCTCCTTGCTATTGTTTTTGTTTTAGACAGATTTAGATCATATTTGTTATGTTCTCATGTTATTGTGTTTTCTGATCATGCAGCCTTGAAGTACCTTCTGAAGAAGCCAGATGCAAAGCCCAGATTAATTAGATGGATGCTTCTACTTCAAGAGTTTGAGTTGGAAATCCGAGATAGGAGTGGCAAAGAGAACATAGTGGCGGATCATTTGAGCAGAATAGAGAGAGATGGACACACTACCACTATTGATGATGATTTTAGAGATGAGCACCTTTTAGTGATACATGGTGAGTCGCCCTGGTATACAGATCTAGTTAACTTTTTAGTAGCTCATGTTTTTCCTGCACAATTTACTAAAGCTCAGAGAGACAAATTTAAGAGTGATGCTAAATTCTATGTGTGGGATGATCCTTACTTGTGGAAATTTTGTAGTGATCAAATAATTAGAAGATGCATACCTTATCATGAGTTTTATTCAGTTCCAACATTTTGCCATTCATTAGCCTGTGGAGGACATTTTGGATCACAAAGAACTGCTAGTAAGGTTTTGTAGTATGGATTATATTGGCCTATATTATTTCATGATGCTTACTTATTTTATAAAAACTATGATAGATGTCAGAGAATAGGGAACATAGGAGCTAGAAATGAAATGTCCCAACAAACTATGCTTTTTTGTGAAATATTTGATGTAACGACCCGCCTTCTGGTACTAAGCTTTAAGGCGGATCGCTACTACTAACTGACTAACTGATTACTGATCATTGTTTTCTTTTAATGCTAAACCAACTGAGAGAATTTAAAAATTCTTATTTTGCTATGTACTGAACTAACAATTCATAACTCAAGCATGCTGCGGTAAATCATAATCATGTTGGAAGTACTAACCAGCCAAAATAAAATAAAAATTTTAGTTTTATTAGCTTGGCCAGGATTTAATCCCCCAACCTCAGTGTTGCATGACTGAAGCACTAACCAGTAGCTCTACATCACATTCTGTTTTAAACTGGCACCAGCCGACTGATATCTGGTAGTTGACTGGTGCAGCCGACGAAACTTTCTGTGCCATTTTTCTGCTGGTCCCAGTCGACTGGTAACTGTCACAATCGACTGGCAGCTCTGAAATCTGAAGTTTCATATTCCAAAAACGTGCCAAGGTTAACCTACTTTGTACCAAAAACACCACAAACTCATATTTGAGCCTACTAATAGGTATACAATGATTTAGGTCATATTCTACATGTTTTCATGACATTAAGGTATACTTCAACTACTTCTAAGCATAAATTTAGAAACATAAACTTTGTATCAACTTACTACTAAAACTAAGCATTGTTTCTGCCTAGATGCATCAATAGTAGCGCTATAATATCAGAAATGATTCTATAGCCTTAGACCATGCATTTTACTACTAGTTAACATGCATTTGAAAAGTATCACTCAACATGTCACATGTAAAAGCTAGGCATGGTATCACAGCACGATATCAACTCATACTAGCATAATGCTAATAACATAACAAGGGTACTTAAGATGCGAAAAATGTTAAACATGACAAAGAACTAATTCATTTAACATTCTTAATAACATGTCCTCTTAATGCAAGTTCCCAAGGTTCTTTCATTCCAAGTTTCCACCATCACACACTCCACCATCATCCCTGCCGCTTCCGCTACTCTATTTTTCCTTTGCCTTTATCTGCAGTATAAGGAAAAAATGAAACTATAAGCATAAAGCTTAGTAAATACCATCCTACTCACTAAACAATGCATATTTCGAAATTGATGCTTTTAAAAACACATGTAGGAAAAACATATCATGCTTGTCATTTATTATTGCTGAAACATATAATCTAAATAAATATCATGGCACACTCATCATACTATGCACATGAACTAAATCTTATTCTTCTAACTAAATTCATATAGCATTCATAGAATCTAACTAAACTAAGCATGATCTTAAAACTGTTTTCACTTAAAGCTATTACTGAACTTTTGAAACTTATACATATAATAAGTGAAAATACTAATCATGCTGCTATGGGCCCGGCATTGTACTGCTAATGCGCGCATCCCTAAATAGATCCGAGGTAGCTAATCCCGAACCCATTAGGGTACTACTACTAGGCAAACTAGGAGCCTAGGGGAAACTAGGAGCCCACCCATGGACGAACTAGAGTCCAAGCACATGCCATAAAAAGTAAAATACTTTCATAAATATTTTTTTCTTTAACCTTGCATCTACTAGGCAATCTAGAGCCTAAGGGCGATCTAGGAGCCCACCCAATGGACGAACTAGGGTCTATAAACATAAAGCAAGGGTAACTAACTTCATAACATGCTAAAACTCATATTAGAGCTTCTTAACATTTTCTCGAGCACCTTGTGTGCCTAAAAACTCCCCTTTTTCATTTAAGGACACTTCCTAGGCACTCGACGGTGCGTCTAAACCCCAAACTAAAGGGGGAAGCACATCCAGCCCATCTAGTGGTGCCCTTAAAATCGGTAGAGGAAGTTAATCTGCGCATATGGGCATAAACCTGCAATTAGATAAACTAGGACAATCAATCATACACACGAAGCTACTTATACCGCAGGTGAGGGATACTTACATCCTGCGCTTGTTCTTACAACTCTAGGGCATAGGGTTTAGGGAGAGGGAAGGTCCTTGGAGTCTCGGAGAAGTTCCAATGAAGAACAAGATCCCCTAGCGTGCCCTCCTTCTTGAATCCACCTACCACAAGCCTTGGACTCCTCCTTGCTTTGCCGTGAGTGAGGGAGGAAGAAGCCTCAGGAGAGGGAGGAAGAAAAATCGCCCAAGAGAGGGAGAGGGTCGGTCGTGAGAAGGTGAGGAAAAGAATGAATTAAAAAAAAACCCTTAAGTTCCCTTTATATTTATGGGAAAAATTTAACTAACTTCACCTTATCTATTTTTCCCTCTAATTTATTCCAATGAAAACAAACTCATCCCACTTGGTAAGCCTATTCTCCTTTTATCTAAAGGTCTAGGGATCAAACCCCACTTAAGTGTTTTGACCGCACATTTTATTTTTATTCATTTTTGCCTTATTGATCCATGGAAAAATTCTATAAAAATATCCATAAATTCAGAATTAATTCTAGGATATTTCTAAAATTAGTTTTGAGAATTTTCGGGCGTTACATTTGATGTGTAGGGGATAGACTTTATGGGATATTTTCCTACATCTTGTGGATATTTGTATATTTTACTTGCTGTTGATTATGTTTCCAAATGGGTGGAGATCATTCCCTCCAAGACTGATGATTCTTGTGTTGTTGTTAATTTTGTCATATCATACATTTTTTGTAGGTTTGGAATTCCAAAGGCTATCATAAGTGATCAAGGTTCACATTTTTGCAACAAATACATGAAGGCTTTACTCAACAAGTATGGGGTTGTGCACAAAGTTTCTACTTCCTACCATCCACAAACTAATGGACAAGCTGAAATATCAAATAGAGAGATCAAAGTAATTTTGGAGAAGATCGTTGGGCCTAATAGGAAAGATTAGAGCAGGAGACTTGATGATGCATTATGGGCCTATCGGATAGCATATAAGACATCCATTGGAATGTCTCCCTACCAGCTAGTTTATGGGAAAGCTTGTCATCTACCCGTAGATATAGAGCATAAAGCTTATTGGGCGGTGAAAGCTTACAATTTTGATGCCAAAAAAGTAGGAGAAGAAAGGAAGCTTCAACTTCAAGAACTTGAGGAGATAAGACTAGAAGAATATGAAAACTCAAGAATTTACAAAGAGAAGACTAAGATTTTTCATGATAAATATATAGTGAAGAAAGAATTCCAAATTGGTGACAAGGTTCAATTGTACAAATCAAGGCTCAAATTGATTAAAGGTAAGTTAAGGTCTAGATGGGAAGGTCCATTTCTTGTTACTAATGTTTTTCCTTATGGTGTTGTTGAGATCAAGGATGAGGCTAATGGTTTTATTTGGAGAGTTAATGACCACCGGCTCAAGAAATACTTTGAAGAAGTGAAGGAGCTAGATGTAGATGGATTGGACATAAAAGATGCTATCCACCCAACTTAAAGGGGAGTTTTATCTTTCTTGCACTTTTATTTCATTATATATACCATTTTTATGTTTTCAAGTAGTAAATTTTTCTTTTACAATGAGTTCTTGCAAATAAATGTTTAGGTAGTGTAAAATGAATAAAGAGTCATTGTAGATACAATTTTAGCCTTGTTAACATCTTGTTTCTTGCATGATATGGAATAAATGTATCCTTCTAGATTTTCTCTATATCATTTTAGAGTCCTTTGAAAGTGAATTAAATTTGGTTATTTAAAACTTAGGATTTGAGCCAATGGATGAAAATTCTTGGATGCTTGAGTACTACTTAGTTATGGACTCTAGATTGATGACTTGAGATGAATTCTTTTTACCTAGTGAGGATTTGGCCTTATTTTTTTAAGATACGCACATGTGATTGTACTCTAGAACTTGCTTAGGCTCTTTCAAAACTATATTTTTATGATTGGACCACATTTATAGAGGTGAATCACTTTGCTTCCTTTTCATATCAATTTTTACAATATTGCTTGTTGATCTTCTCTATATTTTATCTTCTTTCCCCAATATTTCTATTTATACCCATATTCTCCATGAACTTGGTTGCTTGGGATTGTTTCTTAATGTTACTTTACCCGAGACGGTCAAAAAGCTAAGTGTGTGGGGGGTGGCTTGTGTTTTAAAATGTTTTGGTAAGGATTGATGCATTTTGGAAGCTTACTTTTGGTTAAATTATAGTTGGAAATCTGTTTTGATGGATCTTAAGAAATGAAGAAAGTATCAACGATGCAAATCAAAAACAAGAAAAAAAATAGAAAAAAATGTAGTTTAGAATGATGGTGGAGAGTAGAGCATAAGCAAACTTATGGTAGTGCAAGAACCATGATTGTGTTTGAGTGAGCTCCATTTTTATCAAAAATGTAGAATTTAGGGAGAGAGCCACTAAAATTTCCCTTGAGAGGCTTTGTGTGTTTAGTTCATCTTAATTAGTCATGAAGGATGAAGTATACTCAGTTGTTGACTAAGGACAAGGTTCTAGTCCATTGAGCTTAGATTTTTGAGAATTAACAACCCTAGGTAATTTTCTTTCAATTGCTTCTAACTATGATTGAGAATAATCTAGGGGGGTACATGTTTAGTTTGCTTGTGTGAGACGCCCAAGAGCAAGTGTGGGGGAGTTGATAATTATTATTTTCTAAATCATTTTAGGCTCTCAAATCCATATTTTGATTCCTTTTCATATGCTTAATCTTGCATTTATACTAGGTTTCATGAGTTATTGCTATTTTAGTTTTGGATGCAATTCCTTCTATAATTGAGGTATTTTGGCACTAAAATTTGAATCTAATTTTGCAGGCTTTGAATGATCATGGACCTAGATTAGTTTGGATCAAATTTGAGTTAGACTTGGATTCAGATCAAGACAATCAAGAGATGGATTAATATGAGTCGTCCAATCAAGAAATGGGGTGATCTGAGCCATCTGTTAACTTCTGTTCAATCCGAGCCCAAGATAAAGTTAATCAAGTCCACAGATCAAGATCTGGAGTTTTGAGCCAAATTAGAAGCCATCTGACCGTTGGATCAAGCTCAAGAGGGGTCTAAGCCATTCATTCAAAAGGAAGAGTAATCTGAGTCATCCATTACAGATCTGATCGATCCAAGCTGAGGAGAAGCAAATCCTGACCATTGATGGAGATCTGGGAATTTTGGTTCAGATCTGAGATGATCCAACCGTCGGATGAGGCGAGGACGATCACAGCCGTTCAATTTCAAATGGGAATTAAGAAAAGGCGGAAACTTCTCCACAGCTGGGTTGTCGCGAATTCTGTTTCTGTTCCAGATCATCCTGCTCTTCGTTGTTCTTCATCTTTCTTCTTCGATCACACGCGGCCACATCAGATCAAACTCATCTCAAGATCTCGAGTCATAGAGGAAGATTTCGGGTGAAGTTTGAAGGCAATCTCGTCGCTGGAAGGGCCCGGGTGAGGGTTTCAGCCGAAGCTCTGCTTCTTCTGATCTATTACTGTTCGATCGCCGATCTTCATCAATTGGAGCTGCCGGATAATTCAGAGGGGTTCTCTGAAGGGGTCTGAGGGTTCCTGAGTCACAACCGCAATCCGGCTGATTGAGAAGGAGGAGATCGGAAGAGTATTTCAGCAACAGTATAGATCTGCTGATAACTGATCTGGGGAGTAATTTCTCTAGTGATTTGTCGAGCTAGGGGGTTCATAGCCGGTTCTTGTGTGACGGCAAGAAAGATTTTCGATTGAGGGAGGGTCTGGTGTTAATTTTCTGTAATCTTTCATTTTTGAACTCTTAGTTGTCGCAAGTTTCCATCAGTTTTCAGCAACTGATCGGTCTGTTCGACCGATCCAGACAGCATCTGATCGGTCATTGTGACCGATCAGACTTGTATCTGATCGGTCGTTGTGACCGATCAGACTTGTATCTGATCGGTCTATCGACCGTTCAGGTAGTTTTCCAGTACATTTTAGCCCTGTTTCTTGCATTCAATTTGTAATCTGTGAATTCAATTTCATTTCTGTAACTTAGCTACAGATTTATTGTTTGCCTGACTTTGATGCTAGTTTGTCCTTCAATTTCATAATTTCGTATTGAATTGCTCAATGTCCAAGTAGGATAAGTTTAGTTTTCACAATTTACTAGTTTAACTCCTGCTTTAGCTAAGTCTACTTTATTACAAATTGTTATTTCATTCTTATTCACAAACAACCCCCAACCTTATTTGAAAACCCAAAAACATTAAACGACAACTTCAAGCTTGAACTAAACATCCTTAACTAGTCCTTGGAAAATACGACTTGAGGCCCCTGTACTACATTTAATTTTGTGAGCTAGGGTTTTCAATTTATAAATATCTAAATTTGAGACTCATTCGTGACACTTGTTGTGGGCAACCATCACCCGTATACTACGATCTTCTCAAGCCAATGAGAAAATCGATGGTCAACCTAGGGATAACATCTTCTCCATGTGCATCCTTCGGTCATCATGTGTCGTCGGCATCCTTCTTGTAACTTCATTCTTTAATGGGCACTCTACTTTAATTTTGTTCATTATAATTTATGAAAACTCGAGTTACATTCAAGTCTAAATCTATTTTACAACTAGGAAAATAAGAGACATGGCACAACACACAAGCCATATTATGAATTACATTCCCCCGAAACAAAATTTTTTTTGTTGACTCCTTGAATGAGTCGCTGCCTTAGATTCATCGAAATGAATCCGAGACCCTTATTGCTCTATTATGATCATCGGACTCCGCTTTCCCGAGTTGGTCTCAGGGTCTCCTAGCCCGAGATGACCTCGAGCGTCTGTCCTCCCGAGGTGGCCTCGGGAGCCTACGGCTCAATATGACCTTAGGGGTCTGACCTCCTGAGATGGTCTCGGGAGCTTAGGGCCCAGCATCACTTCGGGCGTCTGTCCTCCCGAGGTAGTCTCAAGAGCCCGACTTCTATATCATACAGTTATATGCAACTCATAACAAAATTTGTCCTACTTCTATATCACATATAAAAGTGCGTAAAACTTTGTACGATCTTTCGCAAGTGGCTCTAATACCACTATTAGGATCTCCCGGCGACATAAACACAAAATCGTAGCGGAAACAAGATCCCTCAAGCGATTCATGCGAAAGAAAAACTCGTACAAAGCCGATCTACAGCTACTTCTTGTCATAGATATACCTTTGATGTGTGCCCTTTCGATAATCCCGCTCGTCCAAGGAACACCAGATCTCTTGTACGTTCAAGTATCCGTGCCTCTATGCGTATCCATACGGACACGATCTCTCAACTTCGGAGAAGAATTACCTTAGTTGTGCTAGCAACTTGAGATAGTTCACAAAAGTACCAAGAACCCCAAAAAGGGTTTCGGCCAAGAGTGAGAAGAGAAAGATGAGAGGAAGGGAAGAGGGAAAAAATTTTTTCATCCAAATGACAAGACCCTCTGTTATACTCATCCTATGAATATGAAGAGGTTTTTGTCCCTTTAGCTTCCCCTCATTAAAGTCAATAAAGAGCACATCTTCTCATGTGTCTCTCCAACTTCTTTCCATTCAATGAAGAGAGACTTTTCCTTTTTCCTTTATTATTAATTCATTAAACTCATTAATGAATTAATATCTCATGAGTTCCTGACCAGGCCTCCCGAGCTCTCGACTAAGTCTCCCGAGCTCCTGACTAAGTCTCCTGAGCTCCAGACTAAGTCTCCCGAGCTCCCGACCAGGTCTCCCGAGCTCCCGAAGCATCGTATCCTTAGTGTGTGACTCAATAGGTTCATGTCGCGTTGGCAATGTGCCTAAACTGCTTTAGACACATAAGCAATGAGCGGCATCTAGCAATGCATCATTGCTACCCAAGTAACAAGAAAAGTCGAGATCCGACTTAACCTCCGTGACTATGATAATGTATGACCTTGTTCTTCTATCCTCGATATCTAGATTGACTAATGAGGAATAGACCGTGTCATCCTCGATCAATCTTTGTGTTTCTTGATCCCTGAGTAGACTCACTCAAACAAATGAGCTCAATATCTCATATTGACTCATTTGAGCATGGTCATGCGTTTTAGTAGTCCTACTCAATCAAGGGACTCACAAATATCACTCCCGTCATATGAGAGGGATAGATCTCATCTACATCACTCTCATCCCTCTGCATAATTTATTACATACCTAGTGATCGCCTTTATAGTCTAACTTGTTACAGGTGACGTTTGACGATACCAAAGTACATAACTCCTTATGTAGGGAACCGTAGTGACTTTAGGTCTAAGGACTATTCATACTAATAGTCACATGAGAATGTTTATGACACTCATATGACAATCTATGAAATATTTTCATGGCGGGTCAATTCAGGACACATTCTCTAATATATACCCATGTGTCAACTTGATATCACATATCCATGACTTGTGAGCTCAAGTCATCAATTGATCTACATGCTAGTCTCCATGCATTAATATTGTCCTTGAATATTAATGCTTGACTAGGAATGATTTAGTGTAGTGTTCTCTATATTATCTCACTATCGATTCAACTAATCGATATGATGTAGATAAGAACCTACTATCCAAAGACATTATTATACTTAGTTATTTGGCACAAGTATAAAGTAAGTATAATAACCAAACATGTCTTATTAATGATAGAATATGATACAAAAAATCCCTAGTCAATCATCATGTAATTGGCTCCAGGGCTCCTACTAACAGGTGGCCACTCCCCTGTTCGGGTTTATTGGGAACCAGGTGCAGCCGATCGGGCAGACATGTCTAGCCGTGTCCCTAGGTGAAGAGCCCCAGAAGAGAACCAGGTGGTCCACTTTCCTAATAGTGGATGCCCCTTCAGTATATAACGTGATCTTGGGACGATCGACCCTCAATGAGTTACGGGCGGTGGTCTCGATCTTTTATCTCAAGATAAAGTTCCCGGTAGGAAATAAGGTCGGGGAAGTTAAAAGAGATCAATGAGTCACATGCCGATGCTATGTGGACGATGTTTGGGCGTAGGGTCAGAAGTCAAGGCGAACGCCCACCATCTGCAATATGGTGCAGGCCTCCTCTTGGGCAGAACTGCACGAGGACAAAGAAGAAGCCCATCTACTCCCCGATCGGGCTGAGACCAAAGTAAGGATAGCAGCGGGCCTACCTGACGACTTAAAGCAGCCGCCGTTGAATTGCCTGACACAAAACCAGGATGTATTCGCCTGGTCGGTGAAGGATCTCAAGGGGGTCCGACCGGAAGTGGTCGAACACCATTTGCACATGTACCCAAATGCCCGACCGATCAAACAACACAAGAGGGATTTCAGCGCCGAGCAGAACAAGGTCATCCGAGCGGAGATTGAGAAGCTGTTGGAGGCCGGACACATTAGAGATTTCTAGTTCCCGGCCTGGCTATCTAATGTGGTCCTAGTGGCCAAACTTGATAACAAGTGGCGAGTCTACATCGACTTCCAGAACCTCAACCTAACTTGCCCAAAGGACTGCTATCCTTTGCCAAGGATTGACCAGATGGTCGACTCGACTGCTAGTAGTGAACTCATCTCTATGCTGGATGCCTACCAAGGCTACCACCAAGTGCCTCTAGTTATTGAGGATCAGGAGAAGGTCAGCTTCATCACGGTTGATAGTACGTATTGCTATACTATTATGTCGTTCGGCCACAAAAACCCAGGTGTTACATATCAACACAGGTGCTACATATCAGCTATTGAGGTGTACGTAGATGACATCTTAATCAAGATGGGTCGAGCGGCCGATTTAGTGCAAGACGTAGGAGAATCCTGCCGCACCTTGCATAGGTATGGGTTGAAGTTAAACCCGGTCAAGTGTCTTTTCGGAGCACGGAGTGGAAAATTCCTCAGATATATTATCACTAAGAGAGGCATTGAGGCCATCCCGAGTAAGGTACAGGCGCTGCTCGACATGCCACCACCAAGGAATCTCAGGGAGGCGTAGAGGCTCATCGGAAGGATCACGGCGTTGTCTCGGTTCATCTCCCGATTCATTGAACGAGGGCTAACTTTCTTCAAGATGCTTCGCCGAGCCATGAAGTTTCAATGGGATGCCTACTGTGACAAAGCATTTGAAGAGCTGAAGTGAGTTGCGCTAAGAAGAGACCGAGGGTGCATGGAAAATTTATGTAGACGGGTTGTCAGCTCGGCAGGGGAGTGATATTGGCATTTTGATGGTCTCCCAGAATGCAGAGCAGCTACATTTGTCCGTGCAGCTGGAGTACCAAGCCACCAATAATAAAGCAGAGTATGAAGCCTTAATTACTGGGTTGCAAGCCGCCAAGCACGTGGTGACTGCTCGGGTGATGTTGTACTCGAATTCGCAGCTAGCCACTCAACAGCTCGTAGGTTGGTTCTGTAGGGTATGGCTTGGCGGGTTTCCTTAGCGAATACATGGTCAATCCGAGAGACCTCTCCACGTCTATGATTTAAAAATTAATCCGAGTGGAGACCCGTCTCCCATCGACCATCTCGTGCCGTATCGAACGATCCAAATTCCAACTTAGCCAATTACAAAATTGTCCTTGTAATTTGCTCGACCGTTCAACCACGAAAAAGGCGACGAGTTGATCGCCGGATTTTGTGTTAATGGTCGGGATCCAGTTAAGAATTTATTCATCATATTTCAGGATCAAAATAATAAATTCTCAGACATAAAATAATGAGGCATATGATCATGACACAAAATCGACATAAGGAAATACAAATGAGCATAGGGAAAGATATACCTTTCCTATCACCTCGCGGTCTTCTACCTTATGTCCCTCCCTTCATGGACGTTGTGTGGGCGACGATCTACCGTGATCCGAGATCACCAATGTAACGACCCAGAAAATTTTCTCAATATTTTCTTTAAAATATTGATCATGTCTAGATAGATTTTCGAGGAACATAAAGATACTAGTATGAACCTTAATATAATTATTCGTGATTTTCCCATATAAATTAGGAAGCTAAGTACTAATGGGTCTTATATGGGCTTTTCTAGTACCATGGTTATTAGGAGATTTTAGGTAGAATTTAATATAAATATAAATGGGTTTTAATTAGGAATATTAGCATGATCATGGGTGAATTTTAGGGGAATTTTCGGAAATAAGGAAAAATAAAAATAAAAATAAATCAAAAAATAAAGTGCATGCACCAAGGATTGAACCTTGGACCTAGTGTACAACCATGCATGTACTAACCAATTCACCTAGCAAGGGAGTGCTAGTAGAGAATGAAGTGGATTTTGGTTAAGGCTTAGGGAAAATGAAGAGTCAACAAGGGAAGAGACACCATGGCTCTTCACTTGCCCACTTAATGGTGAATAAAAGAGAGGAATGGTAACTTACACCAAGGATAGTTATTCCTCTACTCTTCATCCACCAAGCCTCTCCTCTCATCCTTCTCCCTCCTTCTAGCCGAAACCCATAGGTGGGTTTTCCCCTTGGAAAAATTCACAAGAAGGTCTCTCTTCCAAGATCCAAGGCTTTTACAAGGTTACAAAGGCTAGGGGTGGTCAAGAGACAACAAGATCTTCATCTTTCTCCCTATCTAAGGTCTATAACCAAGATAAACCAAAGTAAGACTCCCTCACCTGTGGTATAATAGTTCTCCTTGATGTTTATCATAATATGAAGTTTGGTTTGGGTTTGATGTTGAGAAAACCATGATTTGGACCCCTAAAACTTTCGGCCACCATAGATTTTGGGTCCAAGATGATGTTAAAATTTCACTAATGCTTTCTAATGTTTTCTTATGATGAATATAGGTTAACATATGATCTGTAGAATTTTTGGAGTACCTTAGTACCCTTTAGGATTCGGCCAACACCATGATTTCATGGTTAGGGTTGGATTTAAACCTTCAAGTATGTATCTTGTGTATCTTTATGATACAAGGGAGGTTGAGGGTGATTTATGTGAAGTTTCACAAGGCCATGTAACCCTAAAGGTTTCGGCCAAGAAGGGTCCTAAGGCAAGGAGTTAGGGCTTACTTCAAGTATGGGTTCCAATGGCTCCTAGGGTATGGTATGGATGGTGTAGATGATAAATTTGGAAATTTTAGGAATCTTTTCCATAAACCCATGGCCCTTGAATGTTTCGGCCAAACCAAGAAGAAGGGCTAGGAGTTAGGGTTAACCCTAAATATGAGCCCTAATAGCTTTCTATGGCCTTATAAGTAATGTATGGTCTTGTTCCTTACCTCATGCTACCTTATATGTCAATGTAATGATAGAACCCTTCCTTATGAGTTTCGTCCAAGCAACATGATTAGGGTTTAGGTGGAGTTAGGGTTTCAAGAATGATGATTTATGGCTTATTATGATGTATAAATATAGGACCAAGCATGTGGTAGAAAATGATGTTACCTATGACCCTAACCTTAAGTGTCATGTTTCATGTTAGTATGTTATGTTTGATGTCATGCTTAGTAAGGTTTATTCATGAATGTCTTATGTTCTATGTCATGCTCTTAGATAGTAAGTAGCATGTTTATGGAAGCTCTACCCATGCATGCCTGTGATAGATACTATACTTGTGTATGCAATGCAATGTTTATCTTATGGATCATGATCATACAAGTTCTATGAATTAGGAGGATGGTTTATGTAAATATGTCATGTTATGAATATAATGCAATGCTTATCTTATGTCTCATGATCATGCAAGCTCTATGAATTTGGATGATGGTCTGTGTAAACATGTCATGTTCTATAAATACAATGCAATGCTTACCTTATGTACCATGATCATGCAAGCACTATGAACAAGAATGATGTTATGTAAGTATGTCATGTTTTATGAATGAAGATAATGCTTATGCCTTAAGGCATAATGATGCTATGCATTAAGTATGAACAATGAAAGATCAAGTATGCTTTATGACATGCTTCATGCAACAAGGTTATGTTATGTTTAAATATGCTATGAATGTCCTATGAATGATGAAGCATGTGAAGTTATTTTACTTTGTGAATGGGCTTGTACCGGACCGAAGTATGGGTCCAAGGGATAGGCATCTTAAGAACGCCCCGGTTCTGGACTACCGACTATGCTGTCCACGGTTCTGGGACTACCGAAGCTGTCCAACAGGGATGGGCACCTTAAGAATGCCCCGATTCTGGACTACCGACTATGCTGTCCATGGTGTTTGGAACTACCGTAGCTGTTCCTACCCTAGTAGGTCGGGGCTCGCTACCTCGTATTTATTAGGGATGCGCGCTTATGAAGTATGTATGTGGTACAAGCCAGGGACCCCTAATGATGTTATGATTATGTTTAAGTATTTAAAAGTATGATTTTAAAAGTTAAGCATCCTTATGTATATGCATTTGACTCATGCATTCATTCATGTTATGCATTATGCCAGGATGGTAATGTTTTATGCTTATGGTACATGTTAAGAATTATGCATGATAGGAAATGTCTTATGTTTATGTTTATGTTAAGAAGATGCCCATATGCTATGTTCGAAATCATGCCATGTTAAGTACACCTATGTTTATGTTTATGTTTATGTTATGTATCATGCCATGTTAAGTAAATTTATGTTTAAGTTTATGTCATGTATCGTGCCATGTTAAGTATATTTATGTTTATGTTTATGCCATGTATCATGCCATGTTAAGTAGATTTATGTTTAAGTTTATGTCATGTATCATGACATGTTAAGTATATTTATGCTTATGTTTATGCCATGTATCATGCCATGTTAAGTAGATTTATGTTTAAGTTTATGTCATGTATCATGCCATATTAAGTATATTTATGTTTATGTTTATGTTATGTATCATGCCATGTTAAGTATATTTATATTTATGTTTACATCATGTCTCATGCTATGTTAAGTGTATTTTATGTTCATGTACCATGCAAGAACTATGTCATGCTAAGTGCATTTAAATGCTTATGTCCTATGTAAAGCACTAAGTTATGTTCATGTTTCGCGTGCTTATGATTACTTTGACGAATGGTTTTAGTGAGTAGGAAAGAGTCTTACTAAGCCTATGTGCTTATAGTCTTATTTCCTTATACTGCAGATCAAGCAAGGGGACAATAAGGGAAGCAGCAGGAGGGACAAGAGTATGTGTGTGGTAGTGACTTGGCCAAGGAAAGATATATTTACAAGTCTTATGCTAAGCTTATGGTAGTGTTGTCAAGAAATAATTTACACTCGTTACTGATGTGCTTACACTTGCTACTTATGTGATCTTATGGCATGACGTTAAGTATGATGTTTTCATGTTAAGTATGATGTCAAGTATGTGCTAATATGCCAAGTTTCCATGTTACTAGGTTAGAAAGGCTAGATAGGTGCATGTATGTGTAAGTTTAAATTATTCCGCTGCCTTATGATGTTCACATGCCCCTATGTATGTTAACGTAACGCCGCTTTAGAAGGAAAAAAAAGCGGGCGTTACAGGTTGGTATCAGAGCAGTTACCATCTCACTACACACACATCAAGCTCTCTTCCTGCCGCTTCCAAGTAAGTACATATATGCATACCTTATGTTCTCTAATGATTCTAGAATATGCAAGTATGGATGATACCTATGATTCTAGAATACCTATGATTCTAGAATATACAAGTATGAATGATGTCTTAGGATGAAAAGTACTTTAAGACATGTAATTATGAACGATATATTTTTTTTATATATATGAATCAAATACTTAGAGTTGATATAAGGGTAGGAAAAAAACAACTAGTTAGTAACTATTAAAGTAAAGGAAACCGATTTTTCTTACCTTGTGGGCTTTTCTCCATGTACATTTGTGAATTGAAAAAAAAAATTAGTTCTGTACTGGTTTTGTCAGTTCTGTACTGACTGTGTTTTTTCCAATTCCAGATGTTGCATGAGATCGGCACCACGAGTCGTTATCATGGGCGGAGTCGTGAGCTGATGGAGCAAATAGAGGAGGTGGAGTATAGTCCGGTCCTTGGGATCCAAGGCAATATGGGGAAGTTGGATCGGCTATTCTGGAAACTCGAGCAGGAAGGGTTTCCAATCATGGATGAACATAGGATTGAAGCTCTGCTTCGTTCATTACCCAATCGCGCGAGCGAAGTTGCTTGTCAGATCTAGGGGCAGCATGGATGTCGTATCTCATATATGGAATTATGTAGGCAACTTCTTCACCATGAGTTTCCGGAGGATCTGGGGGACTCTGAGGAAGATCCTGAGATGTACGAGGAGGATCCCGAGATGTATGAGGAGGATCCCGAGATGTATGAGGAGGACCCTGAGATGTATGAGGAAGATCCCGAGATGCCCAAGATGTATGAGGAGGACCCCGAGATGTATGAGGAAGATCCCGAGATGCTCGAGATGTTTGAGGAAGACCCGATGATCGAGGGAGATCCTGAGATGCTTGAGGAAGATCCCGAGATGCTCGAGATTTTGAGGAAGACCCCGAAGTGGCCGAGGAGGTTCCCGAGATAGAAGAAGAGGACCCGATGGAAACGGTAGAAGATCCTGAGGCAGGCCAAGGGGAGATGAACGAGGGATTGATAGTCACTGCTATGATATTTTTCATTATGGGCATGATGGCAACCCATCTATTTCATTAAGTTCGGTTAGTTTTGTGAACTAATAAGGTCTAAGTTAGTCATAGTACAATTGGTCATAAGTGTGATTCAACCTTATGTTTCTAAACATGGTACTAATTGAGCACATCATAATATTAGCGATTAAGGTGAACTTGGTGTTAACATAAGGTTATACAATCTGTCCATCATGTGAGTTACCAATAATATAATATAGTTATTATATGAAGCAAACGATAGTAATATGAGAGTGGGTACGAAGATAGGATTATTACAAATATAACTATACTAATTCCTTATCATATAAGTATGGACATAATCCACCAAAATGTATCAAGGCCTGAAGGAGAAATTCTGGTGGTCCGGCATGAAGAGGGATGTGGCTCAGCATGTGAGTACTTGCCTGACTTGCCAAAGAGTGAAAGCAGAACACCAGCGGGCCGGCGGAGTCTACAGCCACTTCCGATTCCGGAGTGGAAATGGGAAGATATCTCTATGGATTTCATTTCAGGACTTCCCAGGACTACGAATGGATATGATGCGATATGGGTAATCATGGACAGGTTGACGAAGTCTGCTCACTTCTTAGCTATCAAGATGACTTATTCGATCGAGCAACTGGCTCAATTATATGCTAAGGAGATAATCAGACTTCATGGAGTTCCCAAGACCATCATCTCGGATAGGGATGGTCGCTTTACCTCACATTTTTAGGAATGCATCCAGAAGTCTCTCGGCACTAAACTAAGGTTCAGTACTGCTTTTCATCCTCAGACTGACGGGCAAACGGAACGGGTGAATCAAGTATTGGAGGATATGTTGAGAGCTTGTGCCCTGGATTTCAAAGGAAGTGGGTGCCGATATCTATGTTTAGCGGAATTCGCATACAACAATAGCTATCAAGCTACTATCGGAATGGCACCCTATGAAGCTTTATACGGGAGGAGATGTAGGTCTCCAATTTGTTGGTACGAAGGTGGCGAAAAGAAGAAAATGGGGCTCAAGACGGATCTCGTCGACGACACCACCCGAGCTATACAGAACATTCGACAACGGATTGAAGCTGCTCAGAGCCGGCAGAAGAGTTATGCGGATGTTCGGCGTATGTCACTGGAATTTGAGGTTGGGGATCTGGTATTTCTCAAAGTGGCTCCTATGAAAGGGGTAACAAGATTTGGGAGGAAGAGAAAACTAAGTCCGCGATATGTGGGGCCATACCCGATTCTGAAAAGAGTTGGCAAGGTGGCATATGAACTAGAGCTGCCTCAAGAGATGTCGGCTATCCATAATGTGTTTCATGTGTCGTTACTCAAGAAGTGTATTCTAAACACAGATCAAGTGATCGAGCCACAAACAATACAAGTTCAGGAAGACCTAAGTTTTGAAAGCCGACCTATTCAGATCATGGATCGGGAAATCAAAAAGCTAAAGAGCAAGGAGGTGCTCTTAGTCAAGGTCTTATGGCAAAGTCAGGGGTTCGAGGAAGCTACCTGAGAACGCGAGGACGAGATGAGACGCAAGTACCCAGAGCTATTCTAAGTTCGAGGATGAACTTTCACGAGGTATGGGAGATTGTAACGACCCAGAAAATTCTCTCAGTATTTTTATTAAAATATTGATCATGTCTAGATAGATTTTCGAGGAACATAAAGATACTAGTATGAACCTTAGTATAATTATTCGTGATTTTCCCATATAAATTAGGAAGCTAAGTACTAATGGGCCCTATATGGGCTTTTCTAGTACCATGGTTATTAGGGGATTTTAGATAGAATTTAATATAAATATAAATGGGTTTTAATTAGGAATATTAGCATGATCATGGGTGAATTTTAAGGGAATTTTCAGAAATAAAGAAAAATAAAAATAAAACTAAATCAAAAAATAAAGTGCATGCACCAAGGATTGAACCTTGGACCTAGTGTACAACCATGCATGTACTAACCAATTCACCTAGCAAGGGAGTGCTAGTAGAGAATGAAGTGGATTTTGGTTAAGGCTTAGGGAAAATGAAGAGTCAACAAGGGAAGAGACACCATGGCTCTTCACTTGCCCACTTAATGGTGAATAAAAGAGAGGAATGGTAACTTACACCAAGGATAGTTATTCCTCTCCTCTTCATCCACCAAGCCTCTCCTCTCATCCTTCTCCCTCCTTCTAGCCGAAACCCATAGGTGGGTTTTCCCCTTGGAAAAATTCACAAGAAGGTCTCTCTTCCAAGATCCAAGGCTTTTACAAGGTTACAAAGGCTAGGGGTGGTCAAGAGACAACAAGATCTTCATCTTTCTCCCTATCTAAGGTCTATAACCAAGATAAACCAAGGTAAGACTCCCTCACCTGTGGTATAATAGTTCTCCTTGATGTTTATCATAATTTGAAGTTTGGTTTGGGTTTGATGTTGAGAAAACCATGATTTGGACCCCTAAAACTTTCGGCCACCATAGATTTTGGGTCCAAGATGATGTTAAAATTTCACTAATGCTTTCTAATGTTTTCTTATGATGAATATAGGTTAACATATGATTTGGAGAATTTTTGGAGTACCTTAGTACCCTTTAGGATTCGGCCAACACCATGATTTTATGGTTAGGGTTGGATTTAAACCTTCAAGTATGTATCTTGTGTATCTTATGATACAAGGGAGGTTGAGAGTGATTTATGTGAAGTTTCACAAGGCCATGTAACCCTAAAGGTTTCGGCCAAGAAGGGTCCTAAGGCAAGGAGTTAGGGCTTACTTCAAGTATGGGTTCCAATGGCTCCTAGGGTATGGTATGGATGGTGTAGATGATAAATTTGGAAATTTTAGGAATCTTTTCCATGAACCCATGGCCCGTGAATGTTTCGGCCAAACCAAGAAGAAGGGCTAGGAGTTAGGGTTAACCCTAAACATGAGCCCTAATAGCTTTCTATGGCCTTATAAGTAATGTATGGTCTTGTTCCTTACCTCATGCTACCTTATATGTCAATGTAATGATAGAACCCTTCCTTATAAGTTTCGGCCAAGCAACATGATTAGGGTTTAGGTGGAGTTAGGGTTTCAAGAATGATGATTTATGGCTTATTATGATGTATAAATATAGCACCAAGCATGTGGTAGAAAATGATGTTACCTATGACCCTAACCTTAAGTGTCATGTTTCATGTTAGTATGTTATGTTTGATGTCATGCTTAGTAAGGTTTATTCATGAATGTCTTATGTTCTATGTCATGCTCTTAGATAGTAAGTAGCATGTTTATGGAAGCTCTACCCATGCATGCCGACTCTGGAGTGTTATTCATCTCCAACCCTACAGAGAGCTACAGTGAGGTTGTGTGAGTCTGCTATATTACCCAACTCTATAGTATTAATGAATCGCTGAGGCCCTCATGACATGTGCAAGTGTCCCAAACTCTCACTTTGACAGCGAGTTATAATTGGGCATGCCCCGATACCACCACTTGGCTTGGTGTCCCCGATCGGACGTGTGACACCCCACGCTCCTTAGAATTGGACTGACCAAGTGTCTACTCTCTCGCTTTGCTAGTGAGTTATAAGTGGGCATGCCCCCACGCCACCACTTAGCTCGATGTCCCCGATCAGATGCTTGGCGGCCTACATTCCTTAGAATCGGACCGATCAAGTGTCCAGACTCTCGCTTTGCCAACGAGTTATAAATGAGCATGCCCCCATGCCACCACATGGCTCGGTGTCCTCGATCGGACGCGTGGCAGCCCACGCTCCTTAGAATCGGACCGACCAAGTGTCTAGACTCTCGCTTTACCAATGAGTTATAAGTGGGCATGCCCCCATGCCACCACTTGGTTCAGTGTCCCCAATCAGACATGTGGCGACCCACGCTCCTTAGAATCAGACCGACTAAGTGTCCAGACTCTCGCTTTGCCAGTGAGTTATAAGTGGGCATGCCCCCACGCCACCACTTGGCTCGGTGTCCCCGATCAGACGCGTGGTGACCCACGCTCATTAGAATCGGACCGACCAAGTGTCCAGACTCTCGCTTTGCTCACGAGTTATAAGTGGGCATGCCCCTACGCCACCACTTGGCTCGGTGTCCCCGATTGGACGCGTGGTTGCCTACGCTATTTAGAATCAAACTGACCAAGTATCTAGACACTTGCTTTGCCAGTGAGTTATAAGTGGGCATGCCCCCACACCACCACTTGGCTCGGTGTCCCCGATCGGACGCGTGGCAACCCACGCTCCTTAGAATCCGACCGACTAAGTGTCCAGACTATCGTTTTGCCAGAGAGTTATAAGTGGGCATGCCCCCACCACACCACGTGACTCGGGGTCCCCGAGCGGATACGTGGAAACCCACGCTCCTTGTAATCGGGTCGACCGAGTGCTCACAATCCTGCTGAGTTAGTAAGTAACGGGCGGGCTAGCTCCATGCCTTTGCCTAACTCATGGCGCTCTGTAGAATCTTGTACTCTTTAACAAGGATGGTGGTAAAGTTCCTCGAGCCGACCTCTTGACGAACCCCAAAATATACTAGATTAATTTGTCACGAAATGTATGGGCTCATCAAATTTAAATATGAATGAATAACTGGAAACCCTTTTTACAATCAAAATCTGAAAATGTAATATAGGGGCCACAGGTCGTATTTTTCTCGGGGACTAGTTGAGGTTTATTTGATTCGCGCTTGTATTCGTGTCGTTTGTGAATTTCGGGTTTCAAATAAGGATTTGGGTTCTAAATAGAAATGGAATCGCAATAAGAACGAAGGATCTTAACTAGACGAATTCAACAAGGAATGGCAATTTATGAACTTAACCTACAAACAACTCAATCAAAGGCTACTTGCACCATTTGGAAAGAAAACATGGATCTGATTTCGATTTCAAGAGTACGCTGCAAACTGATTTAAAGTATCACCACTCAAGCCAAAATTTACTTTGATTGCAAATTCAGCAATGAAATACTTGCCCAGCAAGGAGAAAGAAAACTAAGTGTTGAAATTTGATACTAAGTGCAGCAACTACATGTTCAATTCAGAACATTTTGATGCAGAAATTGAATGTCAGAATTGCAGAAACGAAGTGCACTTTTAGAAGCTGACTGCTGCAACACATTGTATGAAAAATCTATCAAAACAACTAAAACCAAGTGCTAAGCAAACCATCCTTGCCAATTCGGAAATTGCAGTCAATACACATGCAGAAACTGAAAACTGAAGTCTGAGATGCTGAACAAACTGAGTTCACAGCAAGCTGGATTCAAGTGCAATGGCTCACCAAAAACTATGTTTAACTTGGCACCAATCAAAAGCTGAGTTATTACTTGACACCAAGTGTATGAATGAAACAATGTTTGGCACGCAAAGAAAAGAAACTGCTGGATTAAGAAGCAGAGGATGTGCAGAAATAAAAGTTTTCTTGATACAAAACTGATTTGCAGCAGTTCAAGTTGGCACGCAGCAGTTGACCATTTCAGAAATAAAATGCTGAAGATTTCAGAAATGAAAGGTGGATGGCAGAAATGGAATTGATCAGCAGATTTGGCACAGCTAGGTTGCAGAATGGGATGAACAGATTTCGAATTTCAGAAATGTTTTGGATGCACAAGCAACAAATGCAGCTGAGTTCACATACACAAACCAATGCTTTGAAAGAATTTCAGCTAACATGACACAACCACAACTTCATAAACTGCAGTAAACTGCAGTAACATTGAAAAATTTCAGAAACTGCAAAGTTGCAGCAATCAACTGTAGAATTTTCAGAAGTTCAGTGGGGAAATTCGGCTGCAGTTGGATGCAAAGATAATCTAGCTACTGCTGTGGGACAAGTGGATGTGAAGTAAACAATGAAGGTTCAACTTCAGAAGCAAATAACTTTGCAGAAAAGGGATTTGATACGCAAGATAAGGACTGGTACACAGCTGAAACATTAATGCAGGAAACTGAACAAAATTTCAGAAGTAAGGCTCAATTCAGAAATGATTCACATGCTAAGTAAATTCAAACCTTTTGCCTTAGCATACTACACATGATATCCAATTTTCAGGGATGAAATACATAAACAAACTGAACTTGAAATATCTGCAGAAACCAAATTGATACACAGCTACAGCTGAATTGAAACGCAAGCTGAAAACAGAGATAAAACTGATACGGAAGGATTAAGCAACAACTAAACTATAATTAAAAGCAATTATCCACTACAAACATTCCCTAGATATTAAACTAGTAGAAACCAAACCTAAATTAAGCAAAACAATTGCATTAAACAAAGTAACGAATCTGAAACCAATACAGAAACAGAACAGAACATGCAGAAATGGGAATTCAGCTACAAACATTGGAAATTAAGGATCTAAACTACTCCTCAACTCTCCTTAAGCTCAAATGCTCCTTGGTTGTCAAGCAAGGGTGAACCTCGGACCCGCAAGCTCAACAAATCAGTGGAGAACAGCCCTTGCGATTCAATCCATTTAAATTCTGCTCAAGCTGAAAACAACCATTGAATTCTTCAATCTCGCTGTGGTGGATTGCGCCGATGAATTGGAAATGCTTCGAGCCTTCCAGGGAACCCCTCTGGTCAGCTCGGATGCAGTGGAAATGGAGCACAGCTGAGCTCGACGAACTCAAGTGATAAAGCTACTGAAACCTCACGAATCTCTGTCTTTGGGCAGAATCAAGCTGGAAACTTCTCACGAGCAATCCCCACTGACCTAACACTTGTTCTATTGAAGGATTTGAGGGGTCGCGCCCCTTGGAAGAAGAAATGCTGAAAAAAACTAAGAAAACGCGAAGGAGATGAACAGTGCGGCGGAGACGCGACGTTGAACAGCTGCTGTGAACATTTGATTAAATAGGAACAAATGGACGGCTCAGATTGATCGGAGGAGATCCAACGGTAGATCTTGCTCTGATTGGAGCCAAACTTTTATGATGATGATCTGGGGTCAGGATCTGCCTTGTGGTAGCTCGGATCCTCTAGATGTGCAACGGATGGTCCAGATCAACTCTATCTGTGATTGGACGCTCTAGAGCCCTCATTGCTTGATCCAACGGTTGATCTAGCTCTGATTGGGATGAAACCTTCAGATCTTGATCATAGAGCTTGATCAACCCTAACCCTAGCTCGGATTGCTTCAGATCGTCCCGGATGGCTCAGATCTAACCGCTCTTGAATCGGACGGCCCGGATTAATCATAGACTTGATAATTCGATCCGGCTCACATCCGACTCAGGTTTGACCCAGTATGCCCTAGGTCCAGGATCCTTTCATGCCTACAAAAAATATATCAGAAAATTAGTGGCCAAATAATCCAAAAATATTTAATTTTGCAATTAAGTCCAAAATAATAGGAAATCCTAAAACCTAGGGTAAAATCACAATTAAACAATAAAAACATAGGTCAAACATGGATTTTAACAATTAAAATAATCAACAAAATGGTGCTTATCAACTCCCCCACACTTATCCTTGAGCGTCTCGCGAAACAACTAAATATGTATCCCTTAGGCTTTCTTAAGCATAATTAGAAGCAAATGAAAAGAAATTACCTAGGGTTGTCAATTCTCATAAATCTAAGCTCTATGGATTAGTATCTTGTCCTTAAATCAACAACTTAGCCT